>MU183862.1:96149-116865 GCA_016904865.1 Pissodes strobi | reverse complement strand
AAATTCATTACAAAATACAGCCTCTTCAGATTAAGAATCAAAATAACCTAACATTTATGCAATAATTAAAAAAATAACCTAACATATATGCAATAATTAAAAAAGAAATAACAACAAAATCAATCATTTCAACAAATTATCCTAACAATTACACATACAATTTTATTACATAATATATAATGAACATCAATCACTTTTACACGCTTTGAAGATCATGCAACACGTAGGTCTTATATTTAGACCGCGGCTTATTGATGCTACATGATTTCAGCTCTTGACTCAACGAATTGTAGCGATAGAGCATTGTTAGTAAAACTTGAAATACTGCAGACTGGTGTTGTGGCATGGTGAGATGACTTCGATGTCGCAAGTCGCGACCATACACAAGAGTAGGAAATACAAGCATTTCTTTAGGTAAATTGGTCCATCATTGCGCAGCAATTTAACCAGAAATGTAACTAAATGTAACTTTATAATATTTGACATATTTTAACTGATTCACTTTAGATGATAAGATGATACATGATCATATTTCCTAAGGTTGAAAATGAAACGACAACATGTATTCTGGCCAATCTGTAAGCGATTTTTAGTAATCATGTCTAGACACGGATAATAAACTAAGTTAAAGTAGTAATATGTTGGTAAAATCAAAGATTCATACAGCTTTTTGTTATCCTATAATTCAGGATATCTTATTATTATTAGAATGGTCAAGCAGATTCAAAAATGGTGTAAATATAGTACTAGGGGGCGATTTTAATGTAGATTCCTTTGAAGGGCACTCCCATACTTATATAGTCTAAATGATGTTCTACGGTCATTTGGGCTGAGTAGGGCTATTTTTGCTGAGACCCGCCGCCAGAATAACAATAAGGCAAGTTGTATTCACAATATATTTGTTAATTTTGAATTGCCAAATACAGGGGAGTCATTTGACCTATGCCTCGCAGATCATTTTGCACAAATGGTGGATGTATCCAAACTCTATGACAAAGGGGTTCCATGTCATGATGAAGTTGCTTTTCAAAGAAGGGTGTATAGTCAGAGTAATCTGGATGTTTTCAACAATTATTTGATGAGGGAAACTTGGAATGAGGTTTACGCAGCCAATTCTGCGGAGGAAAAGTGTAATGCTTTTCTAGATACTTTTCTGCATTACTATAACTTGTGTTTTGAAGCTAAACCCAAGAACCACAATATACCTAAAAAGCCACCCTGGATAACGGAGGCAGTTAGAAAGTCTAAGGATCTTAATTTATTTATGTATGTATGAACGTTACAAACAAAAACCAACAGAAAATATCAAAAAAATCTTTAATATAAAAGGTTATACCGTAGACAACTGTTGAAAGAAAAAGAACAGTACTACACAGACAAATTACTGACATCCAACAATAAGATCAAGAGTACCTGGGAGATCATTAACTATGAGACTGGTAGAAATAAAAAAAAGAGTGGAAATGATATTGGTGATTTAGATTTTTTCAACGACTTCTTTGTGCACCATGCTGACATTGATATGTCAAACTCTTCGGAAGACCCCCTTGAACTATTAAAAAAGTTCATACCTGATAAGAGTTTTTCACATTTCATTGGCCCAGTTACACCTGATGATGTAAGAATCATTATTCAAAAACTAAGAAATAAGAAATCCGAAGATATATATGGTATAAGTCCTTTTTTTGTAAAGTATTGTTGTGCTTACATTATTGAACCTCTGTCTAATATCATCAATAGCTGCATCTGTGAAGGTACCTTTCCAGCAAGGCTTAAAGTTGCGAGGGTCATACCTATATTTAAGAAAGGTGAAATGTCTGATCCCAAGAATTGTCGTCCAGTTTCGGTGTTGCCTGCTTTCTCAAAAATATTGGAATCAGTCTTGTCTCAGAGCCTCGTGTCATTCTTTGAGCGGCACAATATCTTCTCATCGAATCAGTTTGGTTATAGAAAAGGATTATCAACCTTGGATGCTATTTACAAACTAAACGAGTTTGTTCAGGAATCAATGGAAGCTGGTGATTCCTATGGTTGTTTGCTGACTGATCTGTCCTCAGCGTTTGATTTGGTTGATCATGCTCTATTGCTGGGAAAGTTGGAGCACTACGGAGTTCGTGGACAAGCTCTACAAATATTCAAATCCTATCTAGAGGAGCGTTTCCAACAGGTGCATGTCTTGGAAAAGCGTAGTTCAGCATTGCCTCTTAAACGAGGTGTACCTCAAGGATCCATTTTGGGACCTACATTGTTTATTATACGTGTTAATGACCTTTCCATTTTTGTAGACCAGTCTTCAACTCTCGCCTTGCAATACGCAGATGACTCATCTTTTTGTGTTAGATGTAAGAAAGGGCATCCAATCATTGTTCTTTTCCAGTCAATTTTAAAAAAGGCTAAGCTGTGGTTTTCAGCAAATAAGTTACTTCTCAATGAGGCAAAAACAGTGGAGCTGGAGTTTAAGCTGCGTGGAGGTGACATTGATTGTAATCCCAAGTTTTTAGGAGTGATTTTGGATACATCCCTAGGGTGGCAACATCAAATCAATGCCTTAAACCAGAAGCTATCCTCCTCTCTCTTTGCCTTAAGAAAAATCCGTTTACCATTAGTATGGATGCAACATTGACTGCATACCATGCCCTTTTCCATTCCAAAATGTCTTATGGTGTTCTGGCATGGGGAAACGCAGCGACCACTCACCTAAATACCGTGTTTTTAAAACAGAAAAATGCATTAAGAATTTTGGCTAACATACCTTCAACTGAAAGCTGTAGACCATTCTTTGTTCAATTTGGGATTATGACTCTGTATGGCAAAACATGCTATGAAAACATCTGTTACATAAAAGGCAATATTCATAAATATCCAACACATAGTGATGACCATACCCATAATACTCGTAATGGAACAAATATCATCATGCCAGTTTCTCGCCTATATAAATTTAGCAGTACTGGAACTCAGTTATTCAATTTACTTCCTTTAGAGTTTAGAAGCTTGCCAATGAGTATCTTAAAAAAAAAGCTTAAAAAATATATAATAAAATTGGTTCCTTATTCTATTGGGTAGTTTAGTACTGCATTAAGAGAGAACAGGAAATTTTAGTGAATTTTATTGAATTCTTAACTTAACTAATGTTAATGTGAATTTGTGTTGGTTTACTTTTTATTTTAATTTTTTAAGTGCTATGTATGTATTTAGTGATTTTAGATGTTGTTTATTTTGGACAATAGGATGCAATTTATAGTGTAGTTTAACTTTATTTTGACGTATCTATGAGAATGTATATTTCCTATGACAAATAAATATTATTATTATTATTATTATTATTATTCGCATAAAGAACCTTCATTCTCGCATAGTTTCTACGGAGCAGATTCCCAACATGTTCCCGGAACCTCAAATCTACACTAATATACAGCCCCAAATTTCTCGCACCCTTTGTAAAACTTAAGACAACATCGTCTAACTTTGAGATTAATCGGCCCTTTAATGTCTGTCGACGCCTTTCAGAGCAAAATAACAGGATTTCGGTTTTATTTGGATTTATTTTCAAGTTATGTTCTCTACAATGAGTAAGCAGCGATTAAAGGTCAGCGTTAAGATGAAGGGACGTATCATCTTATGACTGCACATGCGAGCTTGTTCCCGTCTGAGATATGTCAAATATATATGTAGATTAGAAATAAAAGTGGCCCAATTATGGACCCCTGATCGAGGAACGCCAGACACGTCATGTCAAAATATTGGAAGACGTATTCCTTCAAATTTCCCTTAATGCATCAAAAGTAAAGCTGCCTATGTATTTACCCGTAAAACTGCGCCGAAATATATGTTTCACTTTAACCTAGATTTTCTCAAGATACACTAAAAGCAGATTCTTCAAAACGGAAAAAAATCATCAATTGGGCATTTTCAATCGGATCGATGCTATTTTTTAGTTCCGCTAATGTGCTTCAGATTATTCGATTTTCCAGAAAAAATATTAAATGAGGTTGTGTCAAAACTACAAATGACGAAAAGTTATTTAACTAGCTTCACCCCGTATAAAAGGCATCATCATTGTCAATAAAGTGTTTTCTAACACAGTTTTTTTGTGCAGATTCAAGGCAAGTAATCGGCATTTCCAAAAAAATACTCTTGGAGAAAAAAATTGTCTGTATTTATTGCTTTTTCATATTTTCCCTGGGTAGCTCATTTTCGAAGAGAAGCATTTAGAAAGTTTTTTACTTAGAAGTTCAGCATCGAACTACCGTCTTAGTTCTTTCAATCCTCGCGACTTTTTCGGCGCTAGAATGACCCAAAAGGTGGCTCCTAATCGTATTAGTAATGTATTAAAATATTACAGGTTTTCTCATTACAGCTTACTGCACATAGCGAATAGCGGTTTGCAACTTTTTTTATCACGAAAGTAAGTGAATAATCATCTGCGAATAACAAATTGATAAAATCGAGTTCAATAATAGTATATTATTTTATATGGAGGAAAAGTGATACTTTTCATGGCGCGCTCGTGTTTAACAGCCGAACGGAGTGAGGCTGGTAATAGAGAGCAAGCCATGAAAAGTAACTTTTCCTCCAAATAAAATATGCTGTTTTTTCTTCAAATGTCGACAAATTAATGCAAAAACATCTCTTTTTAATAGTAATAATATCTAATTATTATTAAAGATAAATGGGTTCGCAAGGCGGCTTAGACCACGGTCGTAGGTGGCCTTGCTTAGACCGGTGTCGGTGAATATAATGTAACATAAAGCTGTCAGTGGACACTGTCAACAATAATTATTTTTTTAAGATGCGTCTCCGATTGCGTTTTAATTTCGTATTGATAAGCAGTTATTGAGTAAGTTCGATTAAATAATAACCAATTTGTTCCTAAATTAGTGATTTTTAGAAATGCAGTCACAAATTGAGTGATAAATACAAATTGTAGTTTAATAAATCTTGAGTTGTTGACGCTTATTTTGTTGTCTGTTTGTATTGTATCTATGTTGCTATGACAACACTTTTACCTCCGCCGGCGGAAAAGTGAAAAGTAAAGCTCCGGCGGAGGAAAAACGAAACTTCACGGCCGCCTACACAGTCGAGTAATGACGGATTTACTGACGTTTGAAGAAAAAAGGATTTATACCGTTTAAGCATATGATAAATACTAAAGGTCCCAGCACACTACCCAGGGGCCCAATTCTTGAAATGTGGTGAAAATTTTCACCAGGTGAAATTAAGCTCCTTTCACCGATTCCGTGGGTTACCATATTCTTGAACTTTAAGTGGTGAAAAATTTCACTAGTTATCTGGTGAATATATCCACCACCTCATTCAATGGTGAATTTGACAATTTTTGGGAGCATTTGTACAGGGTTTTCCCGTATATTTTTACACCCCACCTAGAGAGTTTATTTGAAGAGATATCAAAATAAGGTAAATACAGAAGTTTTATATTTTTTTATGAACTTTAAGAAATTGTTAATCAAAATGTCAAAAAATTTTGGCAAATGTCAAATTTTGACAGGTTGATATTTTTTTTAAATGGAACACCCTGTATATTATTTTAAATTTTGATAGATCTCTTCTTTCTGATTTTAAATATATATATGTTTATAACATTCCATTTAGTAGTTTTCGAGATATATGCGTCCAAAGTTTTTAAATAACGATCCGTTAAAATGGCCTTTAAAACGTAATATTAGATAGCCATGAAAAAGAAACAATTGCAATGAATCAACAAACGACGCGACGCCAACGTTCGTCTTTAACTGGTCATCTTGGCATATTAATAAAGTATTTTACTTATCTATGACGACCATAAGATGGGGTATTCAGAAGAAGAAAAACTAAATATGGTTCAATTATTTTATTTAAACGGCGAAAATGCATCCAGAGCCTGCAATGATTATAATAGGCAGTTTCCACATAGAAGACTACCAACTCGCCAGACAATATTAAATGTGGTAAAATTATTTAATCAAAGAAAGACACTAAAACGAAAAACACGGACGGTAGAAAGGAACGCTGAGGAAGACTTAAATATTTTATTATATTTTGAAGGTATTTTTACTTTTTACATTATCTTATTTTTTTACTGAATTTGGTTTCCGTGTCTTTCAGAAAATCCTGAGCGGTCAATTCCTCATGCTTCACTTTTTTTAATAAGTCGTGGCATAAAATCCATTCAGTATTAAAATATTATAAATATAAGCCCTACAAGTTTTTGCCTGTTCAAGATTTAACTGATGAAAATAAAATTAATCGATTACACTTCTGTGAAGAAATACAGAGAAGAATATTAGGGAACCCACTTATTTTATCAAATATAATTTTTACCGACGAGGACACCTTCACCACAGCGGGAATGTTCAACCGAAAAAATAAACATTTTTGGGCCAGGCAAAACCCACATGCAATACAGGCGGTCAAAATCCAAGGAAGAAGATCTCTACATGTTTGGTGTGGTCTCCTTAACAACAAAGTTATTGGCCCTATATTCCTTCAGGGTAATTTAACAGGGCAAAAATATCTTGATATGCTACAAAATGAAGTTGAACATCATTTAGAGCAACTGCCAGTAAATGATTACATTAATTTGATATGGCAACAGGACGGAGCCCCTCCCCACAATGTCCTACAAGTCACAAATTTTTTAAATAATCGATATCTTTTTTGGATAGGAAGACACGCACTCTTAAGATGGCCAGCAAATAGTCCTGATATCTCCCCACTTGATTTTTTCTTGTGGGGCTATTTGAAGAACAAAATTTATTACAACAAACCAAGGACCATAAACATTTTAGAAGAAAGGATTCGAAACACCATCGCCGAATTAAATAGATTTCCACGACTTTACCTTCCATGCCATCCACCGAAAATTTATTAGAATAATTCAAAGGTGTATTTTAAATCAAGGGGGCTATGTAGAAAACGAAAACTAAATAGCTCAATACTATTTTTTCAAAATGAAAATATTAGAATAATATTCAAACTCTAAAATCATTCCTAGTGTTCTTATTATATGGTTAAAATTATATCGATTCGGACAAAATGGCGTCTCTTCTCTTTTATTGATTTGTTGCAATTGTTTTTTTTATCATGGCTAACTTACTACAGTAAACTTTAGAATATTTAAACGATTTTTTTTGAATAATTTTGACGCATATAACTCGAAAACTATTAAACGAAATGTTACAAACATATATATATTTGAAATCAGAAAGAAGAGATCTATCAAAATTTAAAATAATATATAGGGTGATCCATTTAAAAAATATATCAACCTGTCAAAATTTGACATTTGCCAATTTCTTTTCACATTTTGATTACCAATTTCTTAGAGTTCATAAAAAAATAAAAAACTTTTGTATTTACCGTATTTTGATATCTTTTCAAATAAACTCTCTAGGTGGGGTGTAAAAATATACGGGAAAACCCTGTACATTACGTTGTGCAGTGTTCATACGAAATTTCGTTTATATAGCTCTTGAATATGTAATTATTCTAATTTAAACGTTATTTAGGTGTTTGTAAATAGCTGACGATGGAAAACGAACGAAAGCAGGCATCAAATAATAGGAAGAGTCGAACCGCTACGGGGCTTTATCGGATAATTTATGTAAACAGTGTTTTAGTCTACTCCTTGCTAGAGTTTTAACAGAGCTTCTACACTCTTTTCTTGAATGTTCAACAAGAAAATCAGCTTTAGCCAAACAAAGTAAAGTAAGATCAAATAGCTGTACTTACCAAATATAGCTGAATACTTAAATATTTTACCATTTTAAACCAGTTTTTGTAATCTTCATATATGCATTTCCTGGTACTGGTGTTTCAAGTATCTTTGACATTAAGTTACTATTATGACGGTATTTCGAAAAATAAACATAAAACTAAAAATTGGTTAACGTCATCCAAGTGGGAATGAGAAAGTAATTTTTTTTTGGTAGGTTTTAAAAACAACGCCGGAAATATATAAAAAATAAAACCCGCAAAATAACGTTTAATATTTGCCACTGAATTTCAATGGTAATTTGCTCCAGGTGCTGATTGCTTTACATTTTTATGCAGTCCTATCAAGTGGACATTGATTACAGCATAAACAAAAACAAGAAATTAAGTTAGAAATGGACCCCGTTTTGCATCACTTGACCAAGCGACATAATAGAGTTTTTTGAGATATCGGTGCCATCTAGGAGGTAAAGGTGGTATTTATCTTGGAAAAAATCAAGAACGTACAGAACCCTACCATTTTCCTATATTCAAGAATAAAGTTAAACGCTAATCTGCCCATATGATTAGGGCAATTTTGCATTACTCGACTAAGTGCAGCTTAAGCAGACAAATTTTTATTTCTCTAGTTTGATTTTTGCATAAACGAACCAACCGCCAGTTACTCTGGCGCTTGGCCGACTGATGCAAATCTTGTAATTCGCGTCGCGGGCTTTTACCCGTTTATGAATACCTGGGTATTAACACATCTAAAAGGGATAAAGGACATTGTTATATCTGATTATTAAACAGGATGCAACTTCTTGCGCCCCGCGACCTGTACGATCAGATATGAGTTCTCGCAAAACTTTGATTCTTTGGTCTGTCTTCTGTGGGGGACAAATCAGGAATATTAAGATCGTCCTTATGTTGAAAGCAATAATGGATGCTCACCCTACATTGACAAGCATCAGTATAAGGTTTTTAACATCTGGCCATAGCTACTTTCCTAATAACAAAGATTTGGGGACATTGAATGTGCTCTAAAACTACAGCAGATACTTTACTCGCTAGAGGATTACATCAATGTGATGACAATTTGTGGACGTAAAAATCCACTGATTGTACACCGAATGCAAAAAGAGTAATTCTTCAGCACCGCCAGTTTAGGAAAAAATGATTGTGAACAGAAAAAAAGATGTTCAAGATAATTAAATAAATTGGCTTAAGCTCAAAGAAAATGAAATCCTAAAAGAAAAACCTTTTAACATTGTTGTAAAAAATAACTTTGGTGATGAAGCGCAGGAAGTCAATTTAGAGAAGAAAAGAGGAAGGCCTTCAGAAGTAAAAAAAAATTCAGTAAACTTCCAAAAAACCTTTGGCCAAATGGTAAGCCAATCGCTGAAAAATAGCTTCAAGATTTGAAATTTCTCCTCAATTTAATACCGTAAGATGAAAAAAAGTTCTATAAAAATCTAATAAAAGTTCTATCTATACAAATCTGATTGGTGATCCAAATATTGAAGATGTTACTGTAGATGGATATAATGCTGAATTAGATTTTGACTGTGAGAAGAAGACATGGAAGACTGAAAAAATGTTTTAGTACTAGGTACTGAAAAAATGTTAGTCTAAGTCTGCTCTTCAATGTTAGTTTCGGTTTAAATAAATCTCTTACTTTTGCACATACAGAATTTTTTTGTCACGTACCCTGTTCTTCAAAATTAAAAATAAACATATTTAAAAAAATATTAAGACATAAAAATAAATTATTATTACTCCGTACCAATATTGTCACTTAGTAGTTCAGCAAAACATGACCAACCGCCGAATTTGATTGATAGTCAAATAATGCAAAACGGCAAAAACAGGCAACCGCGAAAAACGGTGAATGACCAAGCGCCTTTTTTGTCCATAAAATATATCAAAATGCGTTATTTTGCAATAGTTTTTTAAACTCAAATTTTATTCAATTTACTAAACTTTCATGCGAAAAAAAAAGTTCAAATGGATCAATATTTGATTTTTAAAGAAGCAAGAAAGTTAAGCCAGTTTTCTCAAAACGATTGATTTGGCGGTTGGTCAAGTGATGAATAACGGGGTTCAAATCAAAAAGCAGCTAAGTCTTTTCGATTTTCTTCGAAATTGATACTTTGTTTAAACGATATTTCGATGTTGCCAAATGGTAACTATAGTTTCACCATAAACGTTTTCACCCAAAATTCAAGAATACGACTTCGTCGTATAACCGTTTCGTCGGGTGAAATATATCTGGTGGAAATTTTCACTACATTTGAGTGATTGAGAATTGGGCCCGTGTGGGAACCCAAAGACACTTTTGGAATGAAATGGAGAAATAATACAATTTGTTTGTCACCTGCTCTTCAAATTCAAAAGGCACATAGTATGAAATATTTAGGGGTAGTCTTGGATTCTCAGCTTAATTTTTCGTTACACGTAGATCATATTAGAAAAAAAAATGGAAAAAGATAGAATTTTTTAGGAAAATAGCTGAGAATCTTAGTCACTGGAGTCATCTTCTTATATATAATACCATTATATATCTGAATTTCAATTACTGTTTTTCATTGTTGATATCATGTAAAAAGGCTGATATACAAAGACTCCAGTTGCTACAAACTAAAGCTATGCGCACTATATTGTTCTGTACACGTTATACTCCCATTAATTTAATACTAAAGACACTTGGATGGCCTTCAATACAGCAAAGCGTAGAGATGTCCAATGTACTATTTATTTTTAAAACAAAAAATCAATTATTGCCCGAATAAGCTGGTTTGACCTCGATTCATGTTTATCGCACCGGGAATTCATAATTAATGTTTTATTACGGACTTTAATATATAAACAATGTAAGTCATATTCAAAATGCGAATTGACGTTATAATTTTTTTATTCACTATTCACTTTTATTCACGGAGTAAAAAAAACATTTTTATATTACTCCAAGAGTTATTTTTAGTTACTTAGTATTTGAAAAAGTTGTTTGCAGTTTTTTTTTTAACTGGAACATCAAACTTTAAACGTATATATAATTGTATTTTTCCAATTTACTACAATTACGGATTTTTTTACAGTGTAAAAAAGTAATATTTTTCTATCGAGTTTGAATTTATTAAATTAAAAAATATTTTTAATGAAGAAGTAACTTTTATGGACCAATAATTGTTTGGCAGGAAACATGATTTTGATTATGATTTGACACTTTTTATATATAATTTTAATAATAGTAATAAATGAGATCTGTGAATCATCTTATATATATTTAAATAAAGATAAAACATAAATCGACGGATGTCAATTAATTTATTAGTTGATTCTAATTAAATGGTGATGCTTTTAGGATGTATGTACGTTAATGTAGTCCAATTACTTTTCGATATTTAAGTAATATTTAAAGTACTTATTTATGGAGTTGTAGTCGATCTAATCTCTTGATACTTCAGTGTTTATCACAATAGCTATATTAGCAACTTCTGATTGAAAAACGGCAAAAATAATTATGGTTTCAAATTTCCTAAACTGGTGATTAATTGTAACTTATAATATACAAGAAAGTTATTTTAAGAACAGTAACTTTACAAATTTGATAGGCAATAACACAAAACTTTGATATGAAAAAATTTGGCATCTAAGATAAAATAAATGAATCATTTCAAATGGAAATAATACAAGTGCACATAAAATGATCAGTTGAAAATAAGGGGTGGATCAAACCAGAAGTTGCCCGAAACAGCACCCTACTCTCAATGCTTATTTTTATCTTATATAATTGCCCTTTAGTTTTAAAGGTTATATAGGTTGATGTGTTTTATTAATTAAATTGATTTATTTTCGAGTAAGTATAGTTTTACTCGGAAGTTGTTTGTTTCACTATCCTAAATCCGAATTTTTTAAAAAATTATTTGCTTGATTATAGCAAATAACCTACAGTATATATTTTGAAGAGTACATTTATATTATTTTAATTTGATTGTCAATTATGTAATAGTAATAATGATAATAATGACTAAAAGCGATTGAAAGTTTTGAACATTGTCTGTAGACCTGGAGCGATATTATATGTACCGATACATAAATTAGTATTATGCCGAACTCATATTAAATAAAGAAGTATCTAAAGTGGTAAGAGTTTTAATTTCAGGTTTTAAACACCTTATTTCTTATCTCCTCCTCTTTTGCAAAAATAATGAAATTTAATTTTATTATTAATCTCCAAATAACGGGACTTCTTAATCAATAATTTGATATAAACACGTTTCTGGTGCATTAAAGCATAAAATTGCAGAAAATGTTTAATTGTCTTTTTTCTATAAAAAGAAAAAATACATAAAATAACTATACCTACCTACTATTGGAACTAAACTTAATTTTTATCTATATTTCTCTGTAAACATTATAAGTTTAAAAATTATAATACCTTACGTTTTGACTAATAGGAAGCGAATAATCAATTTTTATAAATATAGATTTTTTTATAGTTTAATAATATTTTTTTAGTGTTCCTAATTTTGAATGCGTTAAAAATATCCAGTTTGTATTGTAAAATTTTACTTATATCAATTCAAAACGTTTTACATTGTTTATTATTTTCCCATTTTTTAATGACATATGCAAATCTATTTTCTTCTATTACTGCATTAATTCAATTATACGAATAATAGAAACTAGTAAAGAAATTGATCACAAAAATCAATGTGTAATAAATGCTAAAAACCATTTTACTAAACCATAAAATAAATTCAATTGAAAAGTCAAGATTGGGGAAGCGCGCATTGGAAATTTCATTCTATATAAAAATTAAACTGATAAAACCGGTTCTTGCCACTTAGCCTTGGCTGAAGTTCATTTCTTTGAAATCTACGGCTCCGGGAATATAATTTTGTATTCCCCTTTCTACCCCTCCCTTTTCGTATGTAGGGTAAACATTGCATGTGTTTTCATTCCGTAATACTGTTTTTGGTGCCAGGCACTGGGGGCAGCACCTCTCCACAGGCCCCGTTGAACGACTATTTCTTATTTATACATTCTGACGTCTTTCAAATTCTTCCTAAAGATGGCGCTACGGTTTATAAGTGTCTGACTACCATTGCTCACGTTGAATGATTTTTTTCTAAATACCGTACATAGGTTGTCTTCAGTAGGGTCTTAACTGATCCACTGTAGCGAATGATGACATTGGGATATGATTGATGATTATACCTCACTTGTTGTAAGGAGACCGCAACTCTCCCTATGACAATATGCTGACGCTCCAAGACCAACACTTTTAATCCAATTAATGTAGAGGCAGGATACACCGTCACAAGCACACCACGTGTATCTGGGTCTGATAGAGGTGCGCGTGATAGTTCCAATGGCGAACACTCACCCAACCCCCAAGCAACCACGATCATCTGGGGAGTAGCGTAACAACCGAGTACATCCACCACCATGTACTCGGGTAACACTAACGTCTATATGACGCACGTGATGACCAGTCACTGTTGCCAATTGGCGCATAATTATGCGAATTCCGCATAATTTTTGCATCTAAATGAAATCGCATTATTTCCGCATTTATTCCTTGGACCAGACATACATACATGTATAGAAAATATTTTCTGAGGACTTTTTCCGTTAAGTTTTATCTCACCATTGTTACGGTTTGAGTGTAGACTCGGAACACTACATTACTAAAGTCTATTCAGAGATATACCGTTGACCGCAATTTGCATTTTAAAACATTTTACAATACCTTTTAAACTTTTTCTACCTGATGGTCAATAATTTGGGAGTATGAAATAAGGGTGTTAGGTGTTAGGGCCGGAATAATACATATTTCGCTATTTATTATGTGCATTTTATTCGAAAAGTATTTATATTATATATTACAAAATTTTTATTCTAGACCTAGTTCGGTTTCGCTGTCACTATCCTCACATACATTTATAACTAGAGGTTCCATTATATCATGTGCATAAGTAATATATGTATTTTCAATTTTAATGATATGGTTAACAGAATTTATCCAATTCTCGCTTGGTATTTCGGAAATAATTTTGTTCAATAATTCAATAACATTTGCACTAAGTGTTAGTGTAGTATTTAGAGCTCTTGTTCGTGTTTTTATTAACTTATCACTGTCGCCATCTTTTTAAACAAGTAAGTTTTTAAATTTTAGGTATACCTCTATAATAGCCGTATTCGATTCACTATACTTTGGATCGATTCAGATCGATCTAACTGAACTTTATTGAACTGATTCCTGTTCGATTGTAAGAATATCACTTTGCCTCCAGTACCTAAAAAGTGATCCAGCTTACCTATAAGTGAACCGAAAATGGACCGGGATCACTTAGCTCTGTTCAGTAGTTCAGGTAAAAGATGGCATTTAAATGTCAATTGTCAATCAGCTTTTTTTTAATTGTTTTCATAATTTCATTTGACCTTGGCTCACTGAACTGAAATACCAGTTCAGTTTCAGTTCATTTTGAACTTCAGTCTCAATCGAATACGGTTAATGTATGTTTTTGTTATCTTGTACAAAAAATAAAATATTTTAAAAGAAACAAAATATTTATTTTAAAAATAAGTAATATTATTATTTATCCTTTTTCTAATTAATTAGAAATCAATAAACGGCTGTTGTGCTCTAAAAACAAGATAAAGAAAATATATTATATGACGAAGTACTAAACACAAAAACGTGTCAAAAAATACGGCATTATTCAAATCAAAATCGCATTATTTTTCTTCAAGAATCGCATAATTGTATCTAAAACACTGTGACATGGCTGAAAATTGATGTAGGCAAACAGTCTAGTTTACCATGCGTCTACCGTAGTAGCGAGTTTGGGTGGACTGCTAGGTCAGTATTGAATAAAGAGAAGAACCTAGTTTGCGAACGATAGAATCGGAGAACTAACATGTGACGATCATCCAATAAGTTTTGAACGTTAAACTGAGCTTGCATACTCACTTTAAACATATATTCTTAAAAACTTTTCAAGGTCGTTTAGTTTAGCAATAGTTACATGCATGAGGTTATATGGTATTGAAACATATTTTGTATTTCCATCTTGGTTAACGAAGTGGAATCACGAATGATTATCGGTTAGTGGCAGTCATATATTTTTCTTAATTACTAAAAGTTTTGTTACAAAATCTTCGATGTTAGCAGTTTTTGTATCGAAAATTGCGAAAATATCATCCATATACCTGTACCATATCCTTCAAAAGTAGCCAAACTCTTGAAAAGATGATACCGTCATTTTTTTTTTTCAAAATATACTTAGTTTGGAATTAAAAAAATATATATATAATCAAATAAATTATTGTGTTGTCTTTTTTCGTTTGCATTCGCTGGGATCGGTTTCACGTTTAAGGGTCCAACATTAGTCCGCCAACATATTTAGGGTCTATGTTGGAACCTTCGGCAAAATGCACTAAAACAAATTTTTATCCACAATACCGAATGAGAAATTTTTGCACTCAAGAGTGCTAAAATTTCTGTTTCGGTATTGTGGATAAAATTCTGTTTTCTTAATATTTAGGGTCCATTTTCCATTTGAGCAATTTGCTGGTGAAATCTTTCTCCGTCTTCATCTGAAACTGCACCTAAGTTTTCAGGAAAGAATCCCAAATGAGAGTGGAAAAAATGCCACTTAAGTGACATGTTGCAACCTAATTAAGCAAGTGGTTCATTCCACATAGGTCAATGCCCGATTCCAGATGGTCGACAGCAGACACACGCGTGGAACTATCCTATCTAAAAAATATTTGGACAACCAAATTTATGACAAATTAAAATACTTATGTACCTGCTTTTAGATGTTTCAAAATAATCTAATAAGATATTTTTCTCTACATATGTTTCGGCTTGATGAGGCCTTTATCAAGAGTAGTTGAATACTAAAATCTAAATTGTTATACCCTACTAAACCGCCTGAGGGTATTTTGTTTGTATTGCACTGTCAATTATGCAGGTGTTTAATTAAAGAGCAGGTCAGTTGGTCGTTCGTATTTAAAACGTCTGTTTTTTTGTGACTTTTGGATTTCTAGGTACTCCAAAAAGTTCAGCCTTTTGCTTTTTGTTTCGGTGTGTAAAACTTTTGACATTATTCGTATCTATAAAATGGTTATTTTCTATACAATGTTTTGCTAAGCCAGAGTTTTTAATAGTATGTAAAATCGATTTTTTGTGTTCTTTAATCCTAATATTTAAGTTTCGACCGGTTTGTCCTACTTATACAGCTTCACAGTTCACACAATTTATTTTGTAAACACCAGATTTAGATTGTTTGTCAATTTTGTCTTAATTATTTATTAGCCTTCTCCCTATATTATTCTTATTAATCTGAATTGTTTTACAGCCAAATTTATTTAACTTTTTTGAAACTTATCTGTAATTTTCGGAATATAATTGCTAAATTTAAAAGGCTCCTTTTCTAATTCTAATGAAGGGTTATAAAATTGTTTAGTTAAAATGTTTGTCTGATTTTTCTTTATTAATTTGTCAATCAAAGCGATCTTATAACCGTTTTTAATTGCAATCTGTTTGATAATGGATACTTCTTTTTGGAAACTCGCCGAGTCTAGGGGAAAGCTGAAAAATCTATGGATGATACTATGAAAACCAGAAAGTTTTACTTGCCAAGATTGGTTAGTCTTTGTGAATAATTGCATTTGTTGTTGTTAGTTTCCTATACAGGGTGTTACTTAATGATATGTCATAACTTTAAGGACGCATTCCTGGACCTATTTTAGGTAGAAAAAAACGTATAAACATGTGTCTTAAAATGTCTGGTTTTTAAGATACAGGGTTCAATTTAAAAAAAAATCGGATTTTTATTAATATCTCAAAGATTCTTTTTCCGATTTTGTTGAAATTTGGCAGTGTTGTTTCTAGTGAGAAGGAGCTAGTTTTCCCCTAATTAGATAATAATTATTAAATTCAGTGACGTCCCGGGGGCATCTTCACGACTATTATTGACAGAAAAAGTGTACGCCACTGACTTTTTCTAATTTTATTATTTTTTCGGATTAGGAAACTAAGAATAAAACTTCCTTGTCTCTTGACTTCTTTCCCCATCTTGCTTAGTTTTCAAGAAAAAAAAATAATAAACATTTAGGTACATAATCAGCATCTCGAAAAACTATTGATGTAATAAAATCAAGTTAACTTTGCTCTCTGCTAGCGACTGTTGTTTTGTTGTTATAAACATTATGTGTTTCACATTGAATGACAGCTTGTTTTTACTTTCTGCTCTAGTTTATTGTTTCCTTGTTAGTTGTGCTAACAATAAAAATGGTAACCATTCTAATTTAGAGATGACACAAATGCATTTCCTTTATGGTCTTGCTAATGGTAATTCCATGGAGGCCCGGCGTCTCTATCAAGAGAGGTAACCTGATCGTGCTCTTCCAGATGGAAGAATATTTATAAACATTCATCGTCGTCTGACTAAATGTGGCAGTTTTAAACCTAAAAGCTCCGAGGGAAGACGTCGTACAATAATTAGAACCCCGGCAGTTGAGGAAGCTGTTCTACATGCCATTGAAGAGAATCCAGCAACTAGTACGCGAAAAATTGGTAGGGAATTAAATATCTGCTACAAAATGGTATGGGAAATTTTAAGAGATTCGTTATTGTATCCTTACCACATACAAAGGGTTCAGGCACTTCTTCCAAGAGATTCTGAGCCGCGGATGCAATTTTGTAGATGGTATCTCCAAAAACTTGCAGAAAATCCTCAATTCGATTCCAACATTATGTTTACGGACGAAGCTAATTTTTCTAAGAATGCCATAATTCATTTTCATAATAATCATAACTCAACACACAACGTTTGGATCGGTATCATTTACAGTGATTTTCTTCAAAATGATTTGCCTTTATTTCTTGAAGATGTTCCTCTTCAGTTACGGCAGCAACATTGGTTTATGCATGATGGTGCTCCAGCCCACTTTAGCATATTGGCTCGTGAATATTTAAACAGAGTCTACCGAAATCCTTATATAGGTCGTGGAGGACCACAATTCTGGCCACCTAGATCGCCTGACTTGAATAGTTTAGATTTTTATTTGTGGGGGCACCTAAAAACGTTAGTTTATAGTACACCAATTGAGTCATTAGAACAGCTCAGAAATAAAATTATTAATGGATGTGAAACCATACGTAACATGTATGGAATTTTTGAAGGAGTTAGAGAATCGATAAGAATACACGTAATCGAGCGGGAGGTGGTCATTTTCAACATTTTTTGTAAATACTTTATTTTTTGTATTGTTTATGGTTTGTTAGATTGTAAAAAATTACTTCAAAATAAATGTTCTACAAGTTACGTGAATTAATTCTGTGGTGATGCTATAAACTGGTTTTAAATTTTTTTCTTGAAAACGAAGCAAGATGGGGAAAAAAGTCAAGAGACAAGAATGTTTTGTTCTTAGTTACCTAATCCGAAAAAATAATAAAATTAGAAAAAAGTCAGTGGCGTACACTTTTTTTGTCAATAATAGTCGTGAAGATGCCCCCGGGACACCACCGAATGTAATAATTATTATCTAATTAGGGAAAAATTAGCTCCTTATCACTAAAAACAACACTGACAAATTTCAACAAAATCGGCAAAAGGATCTTTGAGATATTAATAAAAATCCGATTTTTTTTTTAAATTGACACCCTGTATCTTAAAAACCAGATATTTTAAGACACATGTTTATATGAACTTTTCTACCTAAAATAGGTCCAGGAATGCGCCCTTAAAGTTATGACATATCATTAAGTAACACCGTGTATATATATTAAATTTAAGCGAATCTCTTGTCTTTGTAATCTTTATGTCCAAAAAGTTTAAAATGTTAGATTCTTTTTCCATGGTGAATTGAATTCTATTGTTTAGGGAATTTAAAAATGTTAAAAAGGTATCAAAGTTTCTGTTGGTTCCTGTAAAGATGCAAAATATGTCATCCACATATCTACCCCAAAAACAATATATTTCTGATTAATGAATTGTTGGTGTTGAATAAATGCTGTTCAAAATCAGCCATAAAAATCTCGGCAAATAAAGGTGAAATTGGAGAGCCTATTGGTAAACCATTAATTTGTTTGAATATTTCATAAATATACTGGAAATAATTTTTGTTTATACATGTACGAATTATAGATTTGAGATCGCTTTTTTATTTTATTAAATTATAAATAAATAGCCATATATTTCCAACAGGCCCAAAGGCCCAATTACAGGAAATTAAAATAAGTATATATATGACAAGAGGAAGTAAAATCCTACAAATGCTAACTAATCAATACAAGCACATAACAAGTTACGATAATAATAACAGCAAATCACAACGTTAATAGATGTATATACGTAAATATAAAAAAAGGAAATATATATAATACACATTGGTATACATAACACTAATAAACTAAAGGGAGTAACCAGACGCCTCTCGCAGGTACCTCAAAACAGTTGGTAAGCTGTCGAAGTTTATGTCGCAAAAAGCGGAAATGCGATTAAAATTGTGGCACATTTTGTAAATGGGACTTTGGGATATGATATTTGACCTCGCAAATTCAAGCGAAAAAGTAGGTTGATGTCTGGCACCACTGCGGGGTACGTGAAATGATATGCGTTCCAACAGAAGTGGACAGTCGATTTTAGAGGAAAGAAGCTTATGGAGAAATGATAATGACTGAGAGTCGCGACGAACCGCCAAAGGCAACTCTGCAAACCTCGACAGGATAAGATCATGGTTCAGACCTCGCTGAGGATAAGAGCCATCTTCCCTGAACATTAAGTATTTTAGGAAGCGCCTCTGAACTGACTCGACTGAGTAAGCGTGGCAGTTATATATAGGGAACCAAACAATAGAACCGTAGTTCAACTTTGATCTCACGAAGGAGTAATACAAGAGCTTAAGGGTGGATACGTTTGAAAAGTGTTTGCAAGTTCTCAGTATAAAACCCAAAGCTCTAGAAGCGTTAGCCACCATCTGATCGATATGACTGGTGAAACAGAATTTCTCATCGAAAACAACACCTAGATCCCTCACCGTAGTACGCCTAATCAAGGTGCAATCATTTATGGTGTAATTAAAAAGACTTGCATTTTTCGATCGAGAGTAGGAAACAACGTTGCACTTGGAGATGTTTAAGCGAAGTCTGTTAGCCACACACCACCTACTGACCGTATCAATACTGGCTTGAAGAGACACGTGGTCCTCGAATGCATCGATGCGGTGGAAAATTTTCAGATCGTCAGCATAGGCGAGAGAGCTGCAGTCTATCAGAGAGACCAGATCGTTGATGAATATGTTGAACAGCAGTGGCCCCAGGTTGGACCCCTGTGGGACACCTGACGTCGGTACAAAAGGTTCCGATGTAAAACCCTCGATTTCGACAAATTGACGACGATTAAAGAGATAAGATTCCAATACCAAGATAAGTTTGTTGGAGAAACCGAACTGGTCAGATGCCTGATACTAAAATCAAAGAACTTTTGAATAATGGAGATTTCATAAAAACGCAAGACTCGACTAATAAATACCAAAAACAAATTATTTCATTATTAAAAAATAGCAATTACGTACTACCTGATTACTCACCATTTTTTCTCAAATTAATGAATGCCATCACCCCCCTCTTTTACGGCTGATTTAAAATTCATAAGGATAATATCCCAGTCAGACCAGTAGTATCATATGTTACAAATTAAGTCAATTCGTTACGAATATTTTACCAAAATTCATTAAATTCGATTCTAAGTATGCACTTAAAAAGTCCCTTGATTTCATTGATAAAGTCAAAATCTTAAAAATTCCAAATAATGTAATATTGGTTTCCTTTGATGTGATAAGTCTGTTTAGCTCCATACAGTTAAACGAACTATTATTAACGGACTAATAGATTAACTCTGATAATTTAGTAAAAGAAAAAAGCTATCTCAAATCTATAATTGGTACCGTGCGTTCAATTTATCTTGATAACATTTTGATTCGCTGTAACTTTTTTGTTTTT
>MU183862.1:37011-71149 GCA_016904865.1 Pissodes strobi | reverse complement strand
TATTTTTTATTCCAAAGCATAATCTGAAAGAGCACCAAATAGTGCAATCTTGAGATACTATCTAGGCATCCTTCTACCTCTTGGGCTTTCAAAGATTCCCTCAGTGGTTAAAGGACTGAATTAGTTGTTACTCTGGTAAATATGTAAAAAAGACAGTTGGTCTCAAAAATCCTATTAATTTTAAATAAAACCCCGCTACGTAACCCTTAATTCTCAGAGGACTTCTTGCGTTCTGGTGCTGGTTATTTTGGTAGTTGAGAACAATACAAAATTATGACAAAATGGGCCGGATTTTATCACACGGGATTTTTAGACACAAATACCATTAAATTACTTAACAAGGAATAATGCATTTTTTATACAAAGAAAAACTATATTTCATTACTAAAACAAAGTTTTATCCACAATGCCGAAACAGAATTATTGCACTCGACGTACGTTTCGCTAACCATGTTAGCATCATCAGTAGATGATTAAGACTAAATTTAAAACTCTACCTAACTCGCTTTTATACTAAATGTTTGCTTAATCAAGCGGAACCAAAGGAACCAATCCTGGAATTGTACTAGTCACGCTCGATCAACCAATACAATGGACTATACAGAATAGGCGCTCTATCTCTATTTAAACTATTCTTACATTTAATAATTTCCATACTTTCATATGCGTCTAATAATCTATCAGTTATATTATTAATTAATTTTAAATTTTTAATTGTTATTCTATGATTATTATCAAAAGCATGCTCGGCAACACTTGATTCTTCTGTTCTACCATACTTTAAATGAGCTATGTGTTCCTTGAATCTCGTTTGTATAGATCTTCTAGTTTGCCCAACATATTTTTGGTTACAATCCATGCATCCAATTTCATATATTCCACTTCTTTCTTATATTTCAATTTTGTCCTTTGTGAACTGCCTAATAATTTTTTAATGTTGAACTGAGTTTGATATACTAATTTTAAACCTACTTCCTTAAAGACTTTTTGGAGTCCTCTAGTATACTGAGGATTATATGGTATCGAGAGAAATTTTGTATTTTCATCCAGATTGACGAAAGAAGTGGAATCACGAATGGTCTTTCTAAACAAATGTCTATTAATTAGTCTATTTAGTAAGTTAGTATTGAAACCATTAACTTTCGCTATATTCTTAATTGTCTCCTTTTCATTATTAAATCTTTCTCTGCTGAGAGGAAAGTTAACCATACGGTGTACCAAAAAATGAAAGCTGGCCATTTTGTGTTGGTCGCAGTGGAAGGAGTCATTAGGAATATATCGGTTAGTGGCAGTACTTTTTCTATAAATATCAAATTCTACTGTGTTATTATCGTTCCTAATCACGAAAGTATCAAAAAATGGAAGTTTGCCATTGTTCTCGACTTCATATGTAAATTTAATGGTGGGGAAACGGTTGTTTAGATTGGTTACAAAATCTTCGATATTAGCGGTTTTTGTGTCGAAAATCGCGAAAATGTCGTCCACATACCTGTACCATACATTGGAAAATATTCGAACTCCTAACTGATATCATTTTCAAATTTACTCATGAAAAGGTTAGCTAAGAACGGCGATAAACAGTTGCCCATTGCCGTGCCTTCAAGTTGTTGGTAATAGTTATTTTTATATTGAAAATAATTTTGATCCATGCAAAGTTTGGTTAAAGTTAGATATTCTTGTTATCACCAATGTATTGCAAGGTCTGTGGGATTGGTACACTAGGGAACAATGAGCAAACATCAAACGAGATTAAAATTTCACCTTCCTTAAGATTCGTACCTTTAATTTTGTTTATGAAATCTAAGGAATTTAGTACTCCTGAATTCTGTTGTTTTATAGGTAAATTTTCAAACTGGTTTGCTAGCCACTTGGATATATTATAAGTTGGCGATCCTATTGCCGAGACTATGGGACGCATTGCCTTCCCAGGTTTATGAATCTTGGGAAGACAATATAGTTCTCCAGTTACAGAAAAAGTACATTCTTTTGCCAGACAAAAGTGGCTAGATTTAGAAATCAAAAATTTGTACAGTAAACGAAGTATGTTTGAATTAGAAGCATACAGACTTTATAAAAAACTAACATTTAGATTAACAAATATTGAACATGAAGAATGGTACGAGTTCCAGAGAAAGATGTTTTTAGTAATTGATACAAAAGACGTCAAGAAAATGTCATCCATCAATAAAAAACTTAGGAAAATGAATCCTAAGTTTGATAGTTCTCAGGAAGTCGTAAGCATTGTGGAAAACCTATCGTCTCAATCTTGTGATAAAGATGAATTAGATCTTTTAAATAAGGGTCTGAATTTTGCATTGCCTCCATCAAAGCATAACTTACTTGATATTGTAGGTAATATTGAAAGCTCTATTCAACATCTTCCTGACTCTACTAAAGGATTTGTTAGAGAAGCATGCAGGAATCAGATCTCAAAAAATGTGATTAATAATAATGTTAACTCTCGTCCTGGAAGAGGAAAAAATAGAATCAAGAGATTAAAGGATAAAGATGTTTTCTATCTAAAAGCTGACAAAGGTAATAAGGTTGTTATATTAGACAAAAGCGAATATTTTCAGCGAGTTGATAATTTAATAGAATCCGGGCCCTATAACAAAATCTCAAGGAATCCGTTATCTAAGATGGCAACACAAGTTAAAAACACTTTGAAGAAATGTAACAAACATTTTTCTAATAAAATTTAATACAAATTATCTGTGAGCAATCCTACTATGCCGAAACTATATTGTCTTCCCAAGATTCATAAGCCTGGGAAGGCAATGCGTCCCTAGAATTTGATACTTATAGAAAAAGTAGTGACGCTAACCGATATATTCCTAATGACTCCTTCCACTGCGACCAACACAAAATGGCCAGCTTTCATTTTTTAGTACACCATATGGTTAACTTTCCTCTCAGCAGAGAAAGATTTAGTAATGAAAAGGAGACAATTAGCGAAAGTTAATGGTTTCAATACTGACTTAATAAATAAATAGACTAATTAATAGGCATTTGTTTAGCAAGACCACTCGTGATTCCACTTCTTTCGTCAATCTGGATGAAAATACAAAATTTCTCTCGATACCATATAATCCTCAGTATACTAGAGGACTCCAAAAAGTCTTTAAGGAAGTAGGTTTAAAATTAGTATATCAAACTCAGTTCAACATTAACCCAGATATGCCTGAATTATTTTTTTATTTTATTTTTGGTAATAACTATATATTTGTTAAAGAAATGGTATAAAGTTATTGTAAAAATATCTGAAATTTATATATTTTAGATTGTTATTGACTTTTGAAGGTGTCCTTAAAAAAGGACAGTAGGAAAATACCCATAAAATCTAAATATAATTGCAGAAAAAGAGGCGTTCTAGAAAAATAGTTTATTCAAAACTGTTATAACTAAATTCAAATATAAAACATAAAATTCTTAAATAATTAAGTATTGCTATGATAACTTTGAAAACATTCCATGTGTAAGGCCACATTACACACATTACGCATAAAACATTTATTTTGAACTTTTTTATGGCATATGCGATAACGAGTTTGCTTGTCCTGTTTGACAACATAATGTTCTTGGTTATCTAAACGTGTTTCGACATTTTCTAGAGAAGGCCTGCCTCTTTTTTTGCTGTTCTTGTTAGATTCCAGTAGACTCAATGCTACCTATCTACGAAACATTAGATGGTCTAATTTTCCTGGACCGTTAGCATTTTGCATCCGATGTAGCTGCCAAGCATTTTGTTCCGCAATATCCAAACAATAGGCAATCAAACAAAAATACCATTTTTTCCCCCGGATGGAAGTTCGGTTCAAACTAATATTTTGATCGCAACGATCCGCGCCTCCCATAAAGCTGTTATACAAAAATATATTATAAGGCTGATTTACAGTTATTCGTTTTTTCTCCTTTTGTGAATATCTTGTTACTTGATGGAACGGCTTTACCGGTAAATTGTTTGAGGAAACATTTACAGTATTATTGTCGTGCCATTTAACAATAACTACTTTGTTGTCACACGAGCGATAATGGCAGTCAATATAGTCTTCGTCATCATAATCGTCAACAACATTCTGTTCGGATAAGTTCATTAGTTCAGCTTCAGATCTAAGTTGACTTCCGGGTAAGTTGTTTGCTGTCATTACGTCCTCGTCCCACGAGTCTTTATCAGTAAGACCTTGACAGGAATTGGTTGCCGATATTATTTCAATATCTACTTCATAGAAGGTTGACAAATTATCTTCATCTTCTTCTAAACTAAGAAGGAGCTCATTCAGAGTGAGGCCACTATAAAGAAAAAAATAATTGCAATGACGCCGTATATGCCTAGTGTCCTTACAAAAGGACAGTCCACTTTTATATGGGTTTTCTAAGCAATTATCGAATAATTGTATTGGATTTTTCTAAAATGTGTTTGTTTGATCCTACATGATGTATACTTTTGCAATTACATTCAATAATAAACAAAAATGCAATAACAAAACTTACCCAACGGGTCGAAGATCAACTGGATACGCCATATTTTATTGCGAAGCTTTCGAAATTCAATCAATACTCCTGAAACAGATCGTAAACCCTGCAAATACTTCATAAACGTGTCAAGCAAGGATTTTAGATTGTTCGTCTAGAGCGCCATCTGTCAAGAATTCGATCTAATTTATAACAACGGTGGATAAAGAAAACTGTAACAAGTGTCCTTTTTTAAGGACAGTAGGCATATCTGGGTTAAAAAAATTATTAGGCGGTCCAAAGGACAAAATTGAAATATTAGAAAGAAGTGGAATATATGAAATTGGATGCATGGATTGTAACCAAAAATATGTTGGGCAAACTAGAAGATCTATACAAACGAGATTCAAGGAACACATAGCTCATTTAAAGTATGGTAGAACAGAAAAATCAAGTGTTGCCGAGCATGCTTTTGATAATAATCATAGGATAACAATTAAAAATTTAAAATTAATTCATAATATAACTGATAGGAGATTAAAATATGTTCTATATTGTTGTGGAGGATTCATTCTTACCCTGGAATTGATTGCCTTTGGCTCCACAAATGATTGAATTTGGTTTGAATTGTTATAGAGCCACTTCGGCCCAGGCTCAAGGATGTAAACTGCACAATCATTTGTGGAGCCAAAGGCAATCAATTCCAGGGTATGATAGGAGATTATTAGACGCATATGAAAGTATGGAAATTATTAAATGTAAGAAGTTTAAATAGAGATAGAGGGCCTATTCCGTATAGTCCATTGTATTGGTTGATCGAGCGTGACTAGTAGAATTCCAGGATTGGTTCCTTTGGTTCCGCTTGATTAAGCAAACATTTAGTATAAAAGCAAGTTAGGTAGAGTTTTAAATATAGTTTTAATCATCTCCTGATGATGCTAACATGGTTAGCGAAACGCGCGTCGAGTGCAATAATTCTTTTTCGGTATTGTGGATGAAACTTCGTTTTAGTGCATGTTGCCGAAGGTTCCAAACCCCAACATAGGTGGTATAATTCATTATTCCGAATACTCGTATTTAGACGGCTATAAGTTTAATATAAGAAAGAAAAAGTAACTTAATTATAGTTGTTCGATGCATACTTCCTGCTAATTGAAAAATATTCGAGTGTGGGACCCAAATAGAACAGTTGAAATTACTATCACAACTAACAAAAACGGTGACGTATCAGACTTTACTGAAATTGATTTTTTCTCATTTTGCCGAAACTACCTTGCTTATTATTTTTCAATTTAAATCCAAATTCATTTTGAAGTTCATACATCTAAATTCTTATGTTTTCGAGATATTAACATTTGAAAAACGTCTTTATCACCACTGTCTTAATTTATAATTATCTATCATTTGACACTAACTTCAGGTTTAGCCGGAATTTTCGTCTCAAAGCAACTTCTGGTTAAACCGAAAGTTGGGGTCAATCGATATATAATTAGAAACTAAGAAGGAAAGTACAATAAATTTTACTTTATGTTGGGCCGTTTAGGTTCCACAGGTATTAAAAATGATGAAAATGACGTTTTTAACATGTCGTTATCTCGACAGCAATGTAATTTAGAACATTAAAAAAACCTTAAATATCGTTGGCAATTTTTGTGTGGGCGATCGTGTATTATAAGGAACAATATTTTTAAAACATGCCTCCTTTCCATCTTACATATTAGACTTTTAATTTTTTAAATACCTTTATCATATGTAATCTTCCAACTCCATACCGCTGTCGGAGGATCCGATAAACTTTATGTGGATATTTACATATTTTCCCAGATACGTTATTTGTTGTACAGGGTGGCTCGAATTCGTGTCTATGTATGGGGAACTCGAAAACCGTAAGAGATACAGTGTCGGTCAAATTAAGGCAAAATTGCGCATTTAGGTGCCTAGCAATATGCCGTTTAGAAAGTTTTAAAATTCCGTGTATTTCCGGAGATATCCGGAAAAAACCGAAATTTTGAAAATTTGTTTTATTTTTTTCCTGGGCTTATTTAAAAACGGATTTCAAATTGAATTGCACTTTTGCATTGCCACTTTTTCCGCTCTATCTAATGATGGTATCCAGTTTGAAATCCGACGTTTCGTCTTAAAGGGATCATCATCAACTTTCTTTTTTTAAATACGAACTTTAATTTTTTTTATCTTTTTTCAGATTGTATTGGCGTTATTAATATGACTATGTGTTTTTATTTTTTTTTTTAATTTTTTAATTTTTTTTAATTTTTATTATTATTTTTTTAATTATATATTTTGCTTTGGCGTAATTTTAAATAATTTAAGGTAGGTACTTTTGAAATTTTTATATTCTATAAACATATTTTATTTTGGTATTTGTATTAAGTGGAAAATTGGAGCGTATTAAAAATAAAAAATAGTAAAATTATTTCTTACGAGAATATGACCATGAACTCATACTAAAACAAGTTGCTTACTGCAAAGATAAAATATTACCAACTTTTAACCAATTGAAAAATGTATTTAATAGAGAACATCAACAATATATAATCATACTACGTGATACTATAGGAACTTTGGAAAACACCTATTGGAATTTTGCTTATAAATAAAATGTACTAAGCAACTTGTTTGAGTAATAGTTCATGGCCATATTCTCGTAAAAAATAATTTTACTATTTTTAATTTTTAATATGGGCTCCAATTTTCCACTAATGCAAAAAACAAATAAAATATTTTTATAGAATATGAAAATTTCAAAAGTACCTACCTTAAATTATTTAAAATCACGCCAAAGCAAAATATATAAAATAAAAATAATAAAAATTAAAAAAAAAAATAAAAACACATACTCATATTAACAACGCCAATACTATCTGAAAAACGATAAAAAAAAATAAAGTTCGTATTTAAAAAAAGAAAGTTGATGATCAAATCAAATCAAATCAAATCATTTTATTTTCTGCCATTAAAATAAATTTACAAACAAAAATATATTGCTAGGTATACGCTTAGGCAAAAAAAAGGACAGCCTCTCGATTATCAAAACCGGTATCCAATGCATATCATTACAAATATGCATGGGCGAGACAGACCTTAACCTAAATCCTAAACCAAAAGAAAAAACAAAAAACTTATGACAACAATATCCATCTAATTCTACAATTACCGCTAAGAGTAGTGATGGTATCCACAACGAGTTATTTGTCAATAACTGATATTAAGTACGAAATTGAAATGATGATGATCCCTTGAAGATGAAACGTCGGATTTCAAAATGGATATCATCATTGGATAGAGCGGAAAAAGTGGCAATGCAAAAGTGCAATTAGATTTAAAATTCGTTTTTAAATAAGCCCAGGAAAAAATAAAACGATTTTTCAAAATTTCGGTTTTTTCCGGATATCTCCGCAAATACTCGGAATTTTAAAACTTTCTAACCGGCATATTGTTAGGCACTTAAATGCGCAATTTTGCCTTAATTTGACCGACACTGTATCTCTTACGGTTTTCGAGTTCCCCATACATAGACACGAATTCGAGCCACCCTGTACAGGGTCATTCACTATAAACGGACACCCTCTTTATCTTTTTTATTTCGCCCTGTACGAAAAATTTTTTAAACACAAATGTTATAGGGATGTTTTTTAATAGAGATCATTTAAATGGAGCATCCAATATATTTTTACGTTTTTGATTTCTACGTAAAACTCTAAGCCTAATTAATGTATCATACTCTATGCATAAAGCTATTAGTTAAGGAAATAGAAACAAATGAAATCGAGCTTTTGAACAATTTGTATTGGTATAGAGAGAAAGTGGTTGACATTGAAAAAAAATATATTCTTTTCCTATCTTAACTTTTAAAGAGCTATCGAATGGTACCCACTACAGATGGTACCAGTTTACCATTTTGGTAAGCAAAAGTTTCTTAAAAGTTGAGATAGGAAGGTGCAAATCGTTTGTTTTTCAATATCTAACCGGTTTCTCTCTGTATCTATGCAGTGTCAAAAAGGTCGATTTTCTTTTGTTTCTATCTCCTAAACTAATAACTTTAAGGATAGAGTATGAGACATCAATTAGGCTTAGAATTTTCTGTAAATCCAAAAACCTAAAAATATTCCGGGTGTCCCATTTAAAAACCAAAGTTACATATCCCCCAGAAGAACATATGGACCATATTTTTCTGCTGAAATACGGGATCAAATGTTCAGTCCTTGGTGAATTCCCATATACTCCAGCTCCCGCTTCCATACTGGATCTGCAGTAAGAAGCCTGTATGAGGAGCAGTCTGCCTTCAGAAGAAGTTTTATTCTGAACCCACCTTGTCCAAAGAGTACAATGAACGAGAGACGGATGGTTGTCCTAGAAGATGTAATGGTTGAGGACATTCTATGATTTCATATTGGTTCCAGAGCAGTCTGTAATACCAGCAACTGTCTGCCCTTCGGCAGCTCAGTTTTATTCCGTTAATCAATTAATGTTTTCCAAGAGTACAATATAGGGTAGATGGTTGTTCAAGGCGTAGCCTAAGGACATTTCTAAGATGTCACCAGTACATCGGCGTGCACCAGATTTACTTAATTCCAAATATTGTTATACAGTATTATAAGTGATGATCTTATACTTTTTTGTAACCTAACCTATAGTAATTACTTACTGTGAAGGCAAGGTCATGTCCTCTCCATACCCATATTCCGGAAATGGTGCTATTATTGTCTTCTCCATACAGACACACAGAAGAAAAGGCTTGTTTACGCATTTTGTCTAAACGTTGGAACATTCCTAAAAACAAATATTTTTAATATCAATATGTTTTAATGATTTACAGTTGTAAATTTCCCTATGCAAGCATAAGTTCAGTTGTTGGTGCAGAACATGGAATTTTCAAGTGGCGTTTATTTTAAAATAAACTTGAGGCCTTTTAGGGTAATAAAATTTTACAAAAAAATTGAGCGAATCTGCTAGTACTCGAGACACTGATGTGTAAACATATCCTATAACGACAACGGTTGTAAAAAAAGGACAACAGCACGTTGTGTTCCCAAGCGGTCACCCATCCAAGTACTAACCACGCCCGACGTTGCTTAACTTCAGTGATCGAACGAGAACTGGTATTTTCAACGTGCTATGGCCGTTTTTTAGCTTGTACATAGAATAAAAATTAGGTTTAATAACAATGTTTAAAATAATTAACAAATAATACTTTTGACGGTTCGTTTAATTAAAAATATGCTTTATTATCGTCTAAAATCCGTTTAAAACGATTTTAAACGGCAATATTGTATAATAATACCGCCCTAGCGGCTAGAATCGGTTTACACATTTCCGTCCCATTTGCCGAGAGTTACCCTCATACCGCCGCGTAAGATGTTTACACATCAAAACACAAAATTCAAATTCTGGTCTCATACACGATATCTCTCAAAATCCGTTATGATATTTTATTCATTACTTCAATATACAGGCGTAAAAAATATACTACACAAGAGATCTTCATTCTAATGGGCAAACTTAAGAAATGACTGATGTGCTACAAATGCTACAAAGTATCAAAAAAATAGAATTGCAGAAGCTGCCGAACCCTGGCGACCGATCGAAACATATACAGGTAAGTCAGTCAGAGATCCTCAAATCAATCACTTTGCATTGAATCAAAATCTCCCCATCACGTGTTTTGCACATAACACAGAGAGATGTGCTTTGTATGTCAAAAAAAGTCAAAGTCAAAAAAGCTTTATTGTATAAAGAATCATCACATTCCTATTTACAAAGCCACAAAACAAAAACAGAGATTTTTTAAAATGTGTTTTGGTGTTTGGTGCGCCCCAAACCAAAAAAAAAAAAGGAATAAGAATAACATGAGTGCGACAACCAATGAATATCTACACTACATTTTAAGTTAAATGGTCATCATATTAGACAATACAAATCTCAGCCGTTGACCAGCTTCTCAACCATTATGGTATCGTTAGGTAAATTGGTATACTCCATAATATTGCAATCCTAAATAATATAAACAAAGCAAACTTAATTAGTCTATAGTTTTCTAAAAATTCAACATGTTCGTCAGGTATTAAAATCACATTAAAACGAGGAACGCTGAAATAGGGAACATATATCAATGCAGGTACACTAGAAAGTATCGCGGAAAAATTCTTCTACGGTATAATAAGCCTTAGAAACTAGGAGAGCCTTTACCTCTTTTCGAAATATTTTCAGATTTTGAATTTTTCTAATTTTGAGCGGAAGATGATTAAATATTTTTTTACCGTTGTAGAATATTGAATTTTTAGTTTGACTGGAATGAGGTATAGGTAAATTAATTTTAAATGCTTGGCGAGTGGAATGCACTGGGGTTGAATCAATTTCATTCTTAAACTTCTTATAGATTAAGCAAGATGTCTCCAGCAAAAACAAACAGGACAAGGTCAAGATCTTATGGGATAGAAATACCGGTCTACTAGAATCCCTAATTCTGGCCCTGCACATATATTTAATGGCCCTTTTTTGCAGAACAAATATTATGCTAAATAAATGCTGGGAGCAGCAACCCCAAAAGCTTATCCGCATCTTAAGTGTGACTCAATTAGGGAGAAATATGCAGTCTTTGTAACAGTGAAATTCAAGTTGTTCGAAATTACCCTAATCGCATAGCAGCTGGAGCCCAATTTTTTGCTTAGGTTAATAATGTGTGATTCAAATTTTAATCTATCATCCATGTATAAACCCAGGAATCTGCTTACTTTTTCATTATTTATCACTTGGTCTCCAACTGTTACTTCATTAAAATTGCATTTAAAAGTAAGAATGTTTGTCTTCTTGATGTTGAGAGATAAAAAGTTGGCTTCTGTCCATTTTTTTTTACCACGACCAGATCATCTTTAGCATTTGACTCAAGTTCATTAAAATTTTTGCCTGTCCAAAGTATGGTTGAATCATCCGCAAACAGAGTAAATTTACCCTTTATTGTAATACTTGGTAAATCATTAATATATATTAAAAATAATAGCGGACCAAGGACAGATTCCTGCGGAACTCCTGCTCGAATTTCCAGCTGTTTGGAAGACTTATTTTTAAAACTTACCGTTTGGAGCCGCCCAGATAAATATGATTCAAACCACTCCAAGGCTTTTCCCCTTATCCCATACTTTTCGAGCTTGAGCAAGAGAACTTTATGATCCACACAGTCGAATGCCTTCGACAAGTCGCAGAAAACCGCCGCGGCTACCTCACTATCATTAAGAAGAACCCTTCAAGAATTGGCTTTGTTAGTGGTCCATTTTCATGTGATTCATTGTGTCCAAATTATGGAAAAATGAAACTCATAAAAACTGCCAACACATTTTGTATTTTCCTTACATGCAATCATTGGATGTTTTGGATATGTCAAAAATGTTATATTTTATTGCAGAAATTACAAACTGGTTTAAATAAATGCTCCAATAAATGCATTCGAAAAAGCAAAGTATCAGAAGTAGTCAAGAAATTGAAGCAAAAAATGCAGTGTGAGCTTTCAATAGTTTTCTGTCCTTGCCACCCTCTAACTGCGATTAAACCAAAGCGTTATTTTGATGTTTACTTTCAGACTTAATTGTCACTTAGCATTTTGGCTAAATTACAACAGTTGTATCCACAATACCGAAACAGTCTCAACTTAGTTCATCGCTTGCGTAGTTTGCGACACACAAGGAAGATAAAGCTATTGGGAACGCCTTGCTACGAAATGAGATAAAGGGAAAAAGGCACGTTGTATATGTGGTAACAGAGACGTACGTAAAATTCTAATGGGTCGAGTCATCCACGTTAGTATGTATGATCCAGGGATTTGATCTTTCTGTCTCTCTTTGGACTCGCCTTTACCGAATAAAGAGCGAGAGAGACAGCGATAGTACTAGGAGTGACCGTCAAATCAAATGCAATCCACGTGATTGGTTCGCACAGCGTTGACGGTTTAAATGGAGCTAGAGATGTGCGACGTTTAATGATGTTACAAGAACATCGATGTTGAGGTAAAATTTTTCATGGGGTTATTTTCTAAAACCTAGTCGCAAAGTTGAATGAATTTTAAAAAATCACTAGAAAAGGGCATTTTGAAGTTGTAACGGAATATATGATTCTGCTACACTAAAAATTCAGTTCAATTACGAATAATTTTCGATATTTGGGATTTCAGTTGCCAGTGACATATATTCACGAATGGGTTTATTTCGTGCAAGTAACGATGTTAGAAATACTAGTACGCTGTTTTAGGCATACAATTTGTGGATTTATTTCACTGTAGATTATTGTATTTAATAGTGACATCTATTCGCGAATGGGTTTATTTCGTGTGGTTGGCTGTTTTAGGAAGCGCAGTACGCTATTTTATATCTACAATTCATAAATTTATAGCTATATTTAATATTGGGTATTTCTATAGCTTGACGCTGCGTGATCTATAGTAGTACTCACATGATATAAATTAGCCAATAATACAACGGCAAGCATAATTTGTCGAACGTCTTAAATTTTGAAAGCGAGGTCGTTTATCTTGTGTCCAGACGTTTGACGGGTAAGTGCTAGTTTTTAATCTTGAAATATTTTATTCATCTTGCAGTATACTTAACTAATTCTTTCATTTTTAAATACATACTTAATATTTGTTCATGATTCGTTTAGTCTTATTCGACTTAAACAAGAATTTAGCATTCTTATATTACATTTTTATTTAGCTTACATCTTCAATAATCTTAATTATTGTCGTGACCGTTGGGTAAGGATACCGATTTATTGGTGAATAATTGCGTCTCTCATTAGTCAAATTCATGTAATTTGAAAGAGGCTTAGTCCAGATTTACGGAGAACGTAATTATTTCATCGTTTAGTGGTCACGCACATTATTTTACGTATTTCCATTCAAATAGAACAGTATTATTTGGGAGAATTCTCGGAGTAGATTCTATATATTCCTGCAAAAGTAGTAAATTGAATTTTCAGTAGAATTTCTCCGAATTTTCCCTCGTGGTTTTAATATTTTTTCTTTTCAGGCTTATTTAATTAAATTTTCACTTTATTTGTTACATCAAGTATACAATTATTAGCACTCGCCCTGTCTCGTCACAACACTGATGTACCGACATTACCTTGCATCTATGAGAGGTTAATCTCACATATGTAAAATCATCTGGTCTTTTATGTTTTATCTAAATTTCTATCTCGATGCGAGATAGTGATTATCTTATCTTTAATTAATCGAGGCGTAATTACGCTCAATTATCGTTTGTGTGCCAAGGGCCGAAATAAAAAAAGTAATAGCAATTACTTATTTTGAGTTATAAGACTCGTTATTAGAGGTTGTACCTCTATTTTTCTATTTATTGTCAAATTAAAGTTATCTTTTATTTAGATTTACCGAGAGTCACTGAATTGGAACGTAATTCCATAATTTTCTTTTAAATTTTAAATTTCAGTCATTATTTCTTTTGAATTTCATATCTTAAAGTAAAGAAAAGGATATCTTGGGTAACAGTAGTTATTTATAATTTTGCTCAACTTAACAATGTAATTTAAGTTTCTGATTATATCTGCTTTAACCAGTAAATTTTCAATTTGTTGATTACTTCCTCATGTGTTTAGCAGTGTCACTGATGTTCACATGATATTTCCCTGAATATTAGTTAATTAGCAGTATACATTGGTTTAAGACTTGTCTATTTCTTCTTTCATGTTACGACTGATTTGACTGGCCGAAGACACGTGCAAATTGGTGGGAATCAACACATGGTCAACCTATAAGTCCTTGATAACACTAACTCAACTAAACTTGGGAACAGGCAGAAGCGGTTCCAGTGGAGGTCCCAATACGATCGCATGGTTACAGAATAACTGAACGAAGTTAAGTATCAGTCAGTCAGAAGATAAACATATTATAAAGACCAACTGTATTCAATTTTCTATGTGTCATAATTAAATTTTTTAATCTTTTACATTGATTTTAATTCTCATTACTGTCAATTTATTCATAAACTTTATTTCAAATAATTTCATCAATATTATTTGTAATTTAATTATATTGATAATCTTCAGTTCACACGATACTATCACTCATATTTGCAATTTAATTGTAAAATTAATATATTGTTGTTTTGAAATTTATCTCTTTAATTTATCGCAAGATAGAGGTCTGGGAGACATTGCAAATTATAAGGGCAAATTTCTGATATTCTTATCTTTATATTTATTTATATTTAAGTGTTCATACTCAGTTCGCATTGTCTCTAGGAACTCTGGCGCCCACGATACACAAAAAAATCTCTGTTAATAAGAGAACGTCGACCGACGCCCTAAGGAAAATTAAAACGAGTCTAATGCATATAAAATGGCGCACAATGTCATACTTAATCAAATAAATTAACGTTCGCTACAAATTGGCGACTGAGCTAGCTATCATTACAAAGTGGCGCCCAAGTTCAATTTCATTACAAAGTGATTACTTCTTTGGCTGCATAAGAGTGATTTTTCAAGGCCGCGTCACGATACGCTCTGAAATTTTCGTCTCGCAAGAGAGATAAAGTATGCGACTGTTTCTTTCTTTCTCTCTTATGGAATCGGTAAAGAAGTATTCACCTCTATCGCGTGTACTGTGATACACCCGACTTTTTTTTTAACGATTTTAACGACTTTTGGACGAGAATTGGGCGTGGCACCCCGAAAATTACATTGAATTTGATGCAATTTATATTGTACTCTAAAATACTTGCTTTGTATAATTTTATGTTTATTTATTTATCTTTCAACGAAACGAAACATTTTATGTAATATTTGAAAACAATAAAGCTCTTATATATTCGATGATACAGCTTTGCAGGCTTAGTCTCGCTCAACATGCCATTAACCCATTTCCTTCCAGTGGTGCACCAACGCACCATCAATTTTAAACGTAAAATGCTGAAGAATAAAATACTTTCTTATTTTTATCTGTATGCGGTTTTATATGCTACATAATGCTGTAAAAGGAAAAAGCATTATTCATGTTTTTTAACCCTAGATAAATATGAAAATACTAATTATAATTATATGGTGCATATGCTTTATATTCAGGACCGGCTCCAAATGCAAATACTAGATCATTAAAATTAGAATTTTGGTCTAAATTTAACTGTTTCTAAATCAGGTGTAGATGTAGTTTATTGACAAATAGTTTTTTATTGCATGCAATTCCAAAAGTCGCTTTTTTCTAAGAAAACATCTGTATTATCAATGAAAAATGGCAACATTTTCTGAATTACAACTTATCGTAAAACCAAACAGCCAAATAAGCGTCTAATTTATCTTGAAGAAGTGATTCTGTGTACTCCTATATCTGTACAATGTCATTTAAAAAGATTTTAACCCAAAAAGAATTAGAAGCTGAACTGGAATGTGCTATTTTAGAGATGGAAAATTACAGAAATGGTAAGTAATAAATAAGAACACATATTATTTCTATTTTGTCCAATAATACAACAGTTTATATTATTGATATAAATAACTATTTTTCAATTTTTTATTTTTTGCAGAAGTAATTGATGCTTTCTATATTCCTCCAGACGTTGATATCCTCACAGACGAGGAGGACATAGACGAAGAAAATGTATTGCCTGAAACAGCAGCGAATGTTGATATTATTGGGTCATTTGAGCTGTATACACCTTGCTATTCGGAACACCCCAGGATAGGTAGCGATAACCAAAAACAGTATGAGTGGGATTCATTAGATGAAGAAACCGTAGAACTCAAAAGGCAAAAACTAACCCCGTCGACATCCCGAGGTATAACGCCTTCAGCTAAATGGACCAAAGGAGAAATTGAATACACACATTCTCCAGCTACTAGTGAACACCACGATAAAGAAAATATAAAAAACCATCTATTTGGTAAGAGTCCATTAGAAATATTTTTCCGATGAAATTATAGGTCTAATCTTAGATTTTTCGAAAAAATACGCCACAGACAATAATCGCCACGATTTTGTCATATCTAAAGAAGAACTTTAAAATTTCGTTGGTATATTGTTTTTTACGGGATACCACACTTTGCCTCAAACTTCAATGTACTGGTCAAATGATGAGGACAAAGGTGTAGATATTGTAAAAAAATGTATGAGCATTCTTGACATTATCAATACAAAGAATTTACAGTGGGGAATTTTTTCATGTGCTTTATCGATTGATGAACAAATGGTGCCATATTTCGGCAGGCATTCATGCAAGATGTTTATTAGAGGAAAGCCAGTGCGGTTTGGTTTCAAGTTGTGGTGCCTTTGTTCTTCAGATGGCTTTTTATTTTATTCCCTTCCTTATGCTGGAAAACAAAAATCAAAAAGTATTCAGAACTTGGGCTTGGGGGAGAAGTTGTAATGAATTTATTGTCTGTTGTTGAAACGCCATTCAATCATACAATTTTTTTTGACAATTTATTTTCTTCATTTCGACTATTTTCTCATTTAAAATTATCCGTTTTTTTCGCTACCGGCACGATTAGAGAAAATAGCGGGGTGCTTTTGATACTGCATATGACAGTAATTCCAAAGTTTGTATGGTTCGCTAGAATGATAATTCTACTGTAACGCTTTGCAGTAATGTTTATAACGTTCAGCCAATAAACAAAGTTAAACGCTATGACAGAAAACTTAAAAATGATACTTATATACCTCAACCTAATGTTATTACGCAATACAATGCATTTATGGGAGGTGTAGATCTCCATGATAATGGAATTGCTAACTATAGGATTAGAGTATTGGGGAAAAAATGGTGGTGGCCATTATTCTGCAACAGTTTAGACAGCATAATGGTAAATTCTTGGAAACTCTATAATATTGCTAATGATACGAAAATGCCACAGCTTGATTTTAAATCCTTTGTTACTTCACGCCTTTTAAAAACTGACAAAGTTAGGATTGCAAGAAATATTCCTCAGGTAATGAATGAGATTCGATTTGATAATCATAGCCACAACATTATTTTCCATGAAACTAAAGCTCGAAGAAGATGTAGAGTATGCCATAAGCATACTATGTATATATATCAAAGATGTAACGTACATTTACATATTTCATGTTTTGAAAATTACCATACACAATAGAAAAAATGTTATTGGTTCTTACCAATGGTTCATTTGTGCACCAGCAAAAAAAGGGCTTATATATATTTGTTTGATTTTTTTTAATTATCTTTAGTATTAATATTAGGAATAATGTATTTTAAAATAAGTTTTATTTTATTGTATTAGATTTTTAGGTCATACATTTTATTTATCTAAAATTTATTTTATATTTTTCTTACCAGTGGTGCACCAATGCACCATCATTTTTTTTTTGTAAAATAACTATTTTTCTTTAAAAAAAATCCTAAAAATGTTTTCCTTGGTGGTCAATAATAAAGTTATTTGGTTCATCTTTAAATTTTCCGCCCTTGGTAGGAAATGGGTTAAACTAAAACTAAATTAACAATCATTACCAAAATCAAAGCGACAGTAGTCTCTTTAAAGAAGTTTTAAACTGTAGATGTAGTAATAGATGGACAGAAAAATTGGTCCCTCTCTATAGAGTATAGATTAGTAACTCTAAGCAACCTTGTCATTGATTCATTAAAGCAATATTTAGTGTGATGAAAGGGCACGTGAAACACTTCCTGCGATCATAGGTAGATCCAATAATTAATTAGGGGCAATCAATATAACCGTTTAAAATTTTAAAAATAAATAATAGGTCCCCAATAAGTCTTCTATCCTCTAAAGTACCAAGGCCTAGACGCCTTGACAGTCGCCGCCCCACAAACCCCATCTATCAGGCGACCATTCTCAAAAAATTTGTTTTGTATACTCTCGATGTTTAACTAGATTTGATCTGATTAAATTACAGTATATTTTCAGTGTGAGAACATCAAATTCTGTAGACGAATGAGTAAGTAACAGGTAATCTTAAGTGGCTTGGATACCATAATATTTATATGAGTAGAAAACTGTAGGTTGCCATCAAACTGTACACCCAAATCTCAGATGTTATCCACAACCTTAAGAGAGCTGTTGCTTATTTTGTATTCAAAATTGTAGGAGTGAAAATAAGATCTTGTAACACTCTTGAAATTTAACTGCAGTTTATTGAGCTGAAACCAATTAAAAAGGTTATCAGCGTCCTGCTACAGAAGTAATGCAATTAACTGATCGAAAAATCTTCAAGTCGTCAGCGAAGGTCAAGCATGAGCTATTCCCTATAAAGTCCCCCCATGTTACTTACAAAAAGATTGAATAGAACAGGCCCACGGTGCGAACCCCGATGTCCATTGAAACGCCGCAAGCGTACTTGACAGCATGCACTCTATCCGTGATAAACCCCGAATCCACGACAAGATTGGATCGCTGACTCCCATAGTGGTTGACCCTATCAAAGCTTAACAAAAGTCACTGTATATAAAGTCGACCTGTAGCTTCTCCATAGCAAAAATTAGGTAGTTCTCATATAGTAATAGATAAGTGCAAGTAGATCTGCCATGTGAAAAATCATGCTGTTCGGGGTTGACAAGGTTCTTACAATCCCAAGGCAGCAATTAAGTTACTAAACGATTCAATAACTTCGGGATTTCTGAGTACAGACGACTCTGTAGTTTTCTACATATTCTGTATTGCCAGATTTAAAGATAGGTTTTAAGAAGCTATTTTTCCAAAATTGTGGAAAAACATGAGAGTAGAGAGAACTATTGTTGTCGATTGCCCCAACTTTATCACCCTGACTTAATTTCATACAGATTTCAGGTGTGGGAGAACACCTAATCAAATATCATTTGCGTCATCTGACCTAGATTTTAGAAATCTATCAATATCAAAGAACTATTGTAAATAAAAAAGCTAAATGGAACCATAGTTAAAGGACTGAATGTGTTTCATGTACAGATCACCGGGCATTCTTAACCTATCGCTGGTAGCTTTCAAATAAAAAGGTCTGAGGCTGTTAAAGCATATGTAAGTAATACTGCGCCTAGTTGCCCTATGTCAGTTTTGATATAATTTGGTTTTAACATTGTTTAAGAAAAATCTAAAGATAATTTATTGTAGAAGTAATTAACGGGTATTCAGCCAATAAGGTTTATTAAAAGATTATTTGTTTTGCGTCCAAGCTTTCGGTTAGTATATCGTGACCTTCGTCAGGGCTAAAAATTATTTTTATATAGTAATATACAATATATAACAATTTTGTGGCAACTTACAATCAAAACTAGTTAAATTCAATTTTGGCAGTTATAACATTTTTAAAACATATTAAAAAAAAAAATCAATAAAATGTCAAAGTCAATCTACTTTGTTTCAAAATAAATAATTTACGAGGTGCTAAGGGAATACTTGATACTTGATATTAATCTAATAATAATGGCTAGGTGTATTGGTATAAAATTATCGATTATTTAGTGATACCTATATAAGAATGAATTGAGCTTAAATCAACAACTTCAGTTCTCTTATTCATAGAATTTGTTTTATTTATTTCGACCAATATACTTTTTATCACAATTATTACATGGAGTTGAATATACTAAATTTGAGTAATTTAGAGCAATAGTTTTATCTTTTAATTTTGAATATAAATTACCAATCGATTTTACATTTTTTAATGCTTATTTTACAGGTTCATTTCTACAAATTTTAATTATTTTCGGAGTAAGTTCTTTGACATATGGAAAAGAAGCATAATAAACATTTTAAATATCATTATTTATATTATCATGAATATTATTGTTGATGTTATTAATTCTAATGTTAAAAAGCAATTTTTTTTAAATTTAATGGATAACCATTATCTACAAAGGAGTCTTTAAGTTTGTGTAAATTTGTATTTATTAAAGTAGGATGCACTAGGTTTTTATACAGTTATAGTTTTGAGCTGAGTGCACGCGTAGTTTAAACATCGTAATATTTTGCCGATTTTGCGAGTAATTTTGAACATTATTTGTTTTGTGATTGTTTGAAATATGGGTGGTAATAGTAGAGATAATGATAAACCTACAGTTAAGTTAAAAAATCACAGTGATAAGGTACAGACACAAAAACAACGAAGTAATACATTGGGATCGTTAAAAATGTCGATAGCCGAAATAAACAGTATCATAGGGGTCAAGGACAACTTTCAGGTGTTAAGCGGAGCGATAAGACCAGCAAGCAAACAAATAACGAATCGATCAGAGATACAAGGGAGCTCCAAAAACTTGGATGATAACGTGTTTTCCGAGCAGACCCAGACCGAAACATCAATTTTCAAACCAAGAAGATCTGTTCTAAGGACACCACCGGAGACAGATGAAACAGGGGTAGAAATTCCGGAAGACAAACTGTCAGCCAATAAAAGGCAACGATCTGAAACCAGTCCAGAACAAGAAAAATCTTACAAACGGCAATGTGAGAGTAACAGAAAACAAGAAACGTTAAACGTAAATACGAGCGTAAATAGCATACATCAGGTACAAAATATTTCAGAAGGGATGATGATCACAGACTTTTTTTCAACCTTAGGCAAAATTACCGAAATCTTAGATAGAGATCAACAAGGAGATGGAAATATATCACTCTCAAAAAATGATCGGAGATCTATAAGATCTGCGCAATCCGACATATCTAAACTTTTTACAATGATGGTATTTAAAACTGGGGAAATAGAAAAGGAAAATATTATTTTACAGCACAAATTAGAGCAACAGTCATAATTTTATGGATAGGAAAAAAATAAACGAAGTAAGTATTTCAGAGACTAATAAAAAATCCATTAAGACATATGCAGAAAGAGCAAGTGAAATGCATCTGAACAAAATATTAACAAACAAACACCACCATCCAAAGAGGAAGAACCGTGGAAAACACCGAAAACCAGAAAAAAACATGAAACAGTAATCAGAATGGCCAACACTAATCACTCAAAGGAAACATTAAAAACACTTAAACAGCAAATAAACATTAAAGAGCTGGGAAAAGGTTTTAAAAGCATAAAACAAACAAAAAATGGAGTTATTATCTTAGAAAGCCATGACAAAAATCAGCAGGATAAACTAAAAGTGGCAATACAAAAGGTTGATAAAATGACAATTAAAGAAAACGAGATTGTAGATCCAATGTTCATGGTAACAGGCATTGAGAAAGGTTTCACGGAAAACGAGTTCATTAAAGAGTTAGTAAGACTAAATGACATTGTGGAAGAACTGCAGATTAGTGTCGTGGATAAAATCAAAGTAATAGCAAAAAAACAATGCCGAAATCCAGCGAATTTAACAAGCTCCAGCAACAATAACAAAATGGTTCCTTAAAAAACATACAGTTTACTTCGATCTAGTAACGGTTTATGTTCAAGAACATATAAATCTTGCCCAGTGTTTCAAATGTTCAGGCTTTGACCATGTAGCAAAATATTGCACACAAAAAGAATGCTGCCACAAGTGTGGAGGACAACATGTAGCAAAGGAATGTGGTACTGTGGAGGAAAATTTGAGATGCCCGAACTGTGTGAAACTGAAACTAACTGATTTTAAGCATTCCGCAAGATCAGAAAGCTGTCCAGTTTATAAACGTAGACTAGCCAGATATAGAAATAACATAAACTATAATGAAGATTTTTTATAAATGAGCAACCGCGAATCAGCAAAATCAGTAAAAAAAAACGATTTCGCCAATATCAGCGTAATTCACCAAAATGTCCAGTCATTGGGAAACTCTGTAGATAAAATAAACGAGATGCTAAGAGATCACGAAGACTGCAAATTCATATGCATGAGGGAACACTGGAAATCGATTGACCAGTTAAAATATTTATCCATTAAAAATTTTAAATTGGGCTCGAGTTACTGCCGCGATAGTGGTCAACATGGAGGGAGTGCGGTTTATGTACATAAAAATATTAGTTTCCACACAAGAACTAAAATAAATAAACTTTCGATAAAAAATGAATTCGAGTATGCGTCAATTGAATGTGACGTTCACGGGTGCAAGATAATAATTGTGTCAGTTTATAGGCCACCTGCTGGTAATATAAACAACTTTTTAAACAGTATCGAGAAATTATTAGTGAGCATTACTGACGAAAATAAAAAAATAATAATAGCCGGTGATTTTAATATAGTTAAAAGAAAACGGACACAAAACAAATTTTATATCCGTGCTACAATCGTTTGGTTTAACACAATCAATTTTTGTAAATACTAGAATTGTACATAACTCTTCATCCTGTATAGATAATATTTTTATTAATTTTGAATTTGTAAATAGTAAGATTTTAGACACTTTTATCTCTGACCAAACAGCTCAGAAAATCACTTTTCAATTGGATCAGTCAATTATAAAAGTTTCTCAGTATAGGAGAACGTTTTCGGTGAACAATAAAACATTACTTATAAATCAGTTAAAAGAGCAGGATTGGGTTCTAACATACGAGGTTGACAAAAATTATGTAAACAAACAATGGAATATCTTTCTCAATAACTTCTTTCAGATCTTCAACCAATGTTTTCCTTTAAAGCTAATTAATATCAACAGAAAACGCCAAATAAATACCGATCCTAGAATTGGCGAATGTAAAAATAGGTTGGACCTTCTTTTATCCTCCATTAGAGTTAACAATAGTTTCACTGAGCAATACAGAAAAGTAAAAAAAGAGTATGATTATTTGTTGAAGACTGTGCGGTCAGAGGAATATGAAAATCGATTGAAGTCATCCGATAATAAAACAAAATGTATGTGGAATATTTGTAAAGAAATAACTAGTAAGTAGTATTAAAGGCATTTCTGAAGATATACCGGATCAATTCAACGAGTACTTATTATCTATAGTTCCTGAACTACTGAAAGAATTAGAAACATTACCAATAAATAATAAAATCAAAGAGAATAACCAGTCAATGTATTTAAAACCAATATCACCAACCGAGCTGTGCGAGTTTGAAAAAAAAAATAAAAAATAAACATAGTAGATGAGATACTCACTAGCATTGTAAAGATAGCAATCCCTGTAATTAAGAATGTTCTTTGTTATGTTATAAACAACTCTTTTAAGCAAGGTGTTTTTCCGGCTCAACTAAAAGTAGCCCTAATTAAATCTTTATTAAAAAATGGTGATCCCCAACAAATGGAAAATTATAGACCTATTAGCCTTTTACCAGCGTTCTCAAAAGTGTTTGAAATAGCAATGTGCCAGCGACTTCTAGACTTTATGAATAAATGTAAACTTCTTAATAATAATCAGCATGGCTCTGTGTCTGGCAGGTCTACACAGACTGCCATTTTTGAAGTTGCTAAAAATATATTAGAGTTTTGAGAGAAGGGCGAGTTGGCTCTCGGCATTTGTTTGGATTAGTCAAAGGCATATGACTGTGTAGATCCAGGGCTTTTAATTAGAAAATTAGACTCATATGACATTAGAGGAAATGCTTTGGATTTATTTAAGTCATATTTGACAGATAGGAAGCAAAAGGTAAAAATAACTAAGAACGGTCAAACTTACTTATCAAAATTAATGGAAAATAAAATAGGTATAGCACAGGGTAGCATTTTGGGTCCTATCTTGTTTGTTATATTTATCAATGACCTAATTTCTATAACAGACTCGCCAAACGAACATGTTACTTGTTACGCTGACGACACAAATCTAATCGTAGGTGAAAAAAATCTTAACAACTTGATACCAATGGGAACTTCTTTACTCGCTAAAGCTATTTCATGGTTCTTACAAAACAAATTAATATTGAACAAAGAAAAAACGAAGACGCTAATATTTCGAACAAAACTTTCCAGGGTTGACAAACCAGCAAGGTTGCCATTTGGTGAATTAAACTTAGAAATAGTAGGCCACACAAAGTTCTTACGAGTTTACCTAGATGAATTCTTGGATTGGTCACAGCATATAACGTGGCTCTCCCAAAAATTAAATTCAATCTGTTATGGAATTAGAGTTGCTGGGAGGTACATAAATAATAAGAGTTTAAAAATATTATACTATTCAAATTTTGAAGCTGTCATGAAATACGGGATAATTTTTTTTAGAGGTAATAGTTTATTAGGAAAAGTTTTTGTGGCTCAGAAGCGTGTATTAAGGATACTAAATAGGATAGGATTTAATGAAAGCTGCCGAGGTGTCTTTAGATCAAGTGGTTTCCGTACAGTTTATGGTATACAGGGTGAAACAAATTCGCTTCTCACTATTGGGATCTTGTAAACGGTAAGAGATACAGCAAAGTTTAAATTGGGGCAAAGTTGCGCAATTTAAAGGTCATTGATATGCCGTTGAGAAATTGAGAAAATTCCGACTACTTCCGGAGATATCCGTAATAAACCGAAAATCAGCTATTTTATTTTTATTTTTTCCTGACTTTATTTCAAGAGATAATATAAAATGAATTTAACATTATTATTGCCACTTTTTCTCCTTTATAAGATGGCAGTATCAAATTTTAAATATGACGTTTCATGTCCGGGCCCCCATTATCAACTTAATTTTTTTAAATACGGACCTGGATTTTTTATTTAATTTTTTAGAAGCCTTTCGCCTCCTTAAACCAACGATGTATTACACTTATCAATAAATCAACAAATCTAGATTTTTTCCCTAAGAAATAATGTGTTAGACAGAGATGGGGCGATCTTTTTTGACCTGATTTCACTTATGAGAATATTTGTTACCGCTATTGGACAAGTGTGATACATCATTGGTTTTGGGGGACCAAAGGCTTCTAAAAAATGAAATAAAAAATCCAGGTCCGTATTTTAAAAAATGAAGTTGATGATGGGGGCCCGGACACGAAACGTCAGATTTAAAATTTGACACTGCCATTTTATAAAGGAGAAAAAGTGGCAATAATAGTGTTAAATTTATTTTATATTATCTCTTGAAATAAAGTCAGGAAAAAACAAAAATTAAATTGCTGATTTTCGGTTTATTTCGGATATCTCCGGAAGTAGTCGGAATTTTCTAAATTTCTCAACGGCATATCAATGACCCTTAAATTGCGCAACTTTACCCCAATTTAAACTTTGCTGTATCTCTTACCGTTTACGAGATCCCCATAGTGAGAAGCGAATTTGTTTTACCCCGTATACATTTATGAATGTCTTATATTTTTCTTTAAGAATCGGAATATGTTTGAACTAGAAAGATTTCATAATTATAACACAAGGACTATGAATGTAAATTATCCTGTTCACCGATTGACATTAACGGAAAAAATCCCTTTTATCTATGCCTTACGTTTTTCAATCATTTGCCCAATAACATAAAATGTATAAATAGCCTAAGGATATTTAAAATCAGAATTAAAAAAATGTTAGTAGATTTAGAGCCATATTCTATTTGTGACTATGTTAAATGACTAAGTGTTTGACTGTTTATATTGTGTTCATGACGCCATTCCACTTCATGTTGGGTGTGTTTTTGTGTGCTTTGCACAGGAAATGTATCAATGATATGATATGAAATAAAGATATTTATTTATTTATTTATTATTCTATTTTATATTTTTTATTTTTTTTTAAAGCTACAACTAAATTAATTTTTATTTTATTAATATGTTAACAAAAATAATTTAAATATCTTTTAGAGTGGACAGTTTTTAAATACCAATTGGTAATTAGAACATTATTTTTTTATTTAATATTATTGTATCTAAAAAAGGCATTTGATTGTTTACTTCTTTTTCAATCGTGAATGGTAATTTTGGGTGGTAATTATTAAAAACTAAAAGAATTTTATTTATTTTGTCACTAGGAATACAACAAATAATATCATCAACAAATTTTTTAATAAAATTTGGTTGAAAAGTTAAATTTTCTAAACATTGATCTAATAAATCATCCATTACATATTGGGCAATGATTGGAGAAATAGAACTACTACCAAATTTTATTAAAAAATGTGTTGATATTATTATTTGTTGTATTCCTAGTGACAAAATAAATGAAATTTTTTAGTTTTTAATATTTACCACCCAAAATTACAATTCACGATTGAAAAAGAAGTAAACAATCAAATACCTTTTTTAGATACAATGATAATTAAACAAAACAATAATATTCTAATTACCGATTGGTATTTAAAACCTGTCCACTGGAAAAGATATTTAAATAAATAAATAAATAACCAATTTATTGCCAACATCATACAATATGACAAAGCAACGTCACAGATGGGAATACAGTAGCCTTACATGTAAATATACAGTAATATATATTTTGTATAAATTACAAGCTGAGTATATATTCTTCAATAACTTAAAATTTAAAGTTCAAACTTAAATGAATAAAACATCTTTTGTCTTAAAAATACTTTTGTTTGTTTTTTGAATGAATTTATATTTTGGACCTTTTGCAATCAATGAAAGCAGACCTATGGATTGGTATGCTTAAGGTGTTTGTGTTTCTGGTTTGAGTTGTCATAGCCTGAGAGTGGTTTTGAGAAATGGTAGTAAATAAGGTAGGATTTTTTTTTACAAACAATACTAGAGAAAAGAAATAGAGAGAGGGTACTGTTAAGACATCAAACCGTTGGAAGTATGGCTTGCATGATGTAGTTGGATGCAGACCAAAAACACACCTCAGCATCCTCTTTTGTGCACTAAAAACATTGATTGCAGTTTTTCCCGATCCCCAGAAAAGAACACCATACCTTATCAATGATTGTATGCTCGATAGATAGAATATTCTAATTGTTTCCAAAAAAAGTGGTCTCAGCAGACCACAACAGCTACGTAGTCTCGAGTCTCCAGCACATTTATCTGCTTCTCGCAGTCTAGAGAACTGTCCAAATAAACTCCCAAAAATTTGATGTTATCTGCCACTGGTATTGACTTCTTATCAAACCCGACATACAATGACTCTATTTGAGTGGGCAGTTTGGAGAATATTACAAGGTCAGTCTTATCAACATTGAGTTTCAGATCATTATTGAAACACCATAACCTCATCTGCTCAGCAGTCTCGGAACACTCCATAGAGAGGCCACTTAAAGTTGAACTGGTAAGTTGTATTGATGTATCATTAGCATACTGACAAACTAAGCTGGAGTCGAGGTTGGAGTCAACAATTTTATTTAACTCTTTTACATACATTAAGAAAGCAGAGGCCCCAAAATAGATCCCTGAGGGACTCCAGTCTCCATCCTAGTTGGATTTGACCAATATTTTTTCGAATCTTGCAGAACACAAACTAGCTGCTCTCTGCCGGACAAATATGACCTCAGAAGTGCCCCACAGACTCCCCTAAGTCCATAATGCTCCACTCAAGTCAGCAATATGCTATGGTTGATGGTGTCGAATGCTTTTGAAAGGTCAAAGTACATACCCTCGACCTTCTGGCCCTGATCTACTTTTGTGATTATAAAATTAATTTTATTATAAATGGCTAGTTGACTTGATTTTTCTGGTCTGAATCCATATTGATTATCTACCAAAATATTGTTTTGTTTGATGAAAGCCATCAATCTATTGTACATTGCCCTTTCAAAAACCTTCGACACTGTTGGAAGAAGTGAAACTGGCCTATAATTATAAATGTTTTGTCGATCACCTTTTTTGAATAGTGGCACTACTTTTGCTTTTTTTTTTAATGCTGTTGGGTATACACCAGATTCAAAAGAAAGATTCATTACCTTGGCAAGAGGTTTACTTAGGGGTTTGGCAACATATTTTATAATATACACTGGCACCTCGTCTATGCCTGCTGATGATTTATTAGCCAGATTCATGATTAAATTGAATACTTCTTGAGGGTGGATTGGAGAGAGAAAAATAGTATTTACACATGGTTGGCTATTCAGTGAGGTAGGATTCATGTTTGGAGTTGAGATTAATTGGAATTTTTTGCTGAAGGCAGAAGCTATTTCATTAGGGCAAAATTTTCATTTGTTTTCAAAAAGATATTATTTTGGCTAGTTAGATTTTTATTAACTTGACTGTTTAAAAGGGCCCATGCAGATTTTGAATGATTTTTAGAATTTAGGATTTTATTATTATTCATGGCTTTTTTATAGTTAGATAAGTATTTTTTATAGAGCTTTTTTTCTGTTTTATATTTTTTATACACTATAGCAGAGTTTGTTTGTTTATACCATACATGTAAGTCTTTTATGTAGTTTGAGTAGTTTTTAATCTCCAAGTTAACCCAACTTTCATTTGTATTTTAAATGAACTTACTGGAAAGGCTGCTTCAAAATGAAAGTGAAAAATGTTAGAGAACACACAGAATACCTTGTCTGCATCATATCCAACACGCCACACTTCTTCCCAATCCTCCTCATTTAAATAATTTAAAAATGTCATTATATTATTATATGAAAAATAACGTTTTTTAATAAATTCTTCCTGCTTTTTATTAACCTTTACTGCAAAAGAAAATAATTGACCATCATGATCAGAAACATCTGTTTTGTATACCTTGCAATTTAAATCATTTGTACAGATATTGGAAAAATATGTTATCTATTTGACTTCTACTACCATTTCCCTGTCTGATGACACCCAATAGCTGTGACTCCAAGCCATAACTTAAAAGAAGCTGTTTTATATTATTTGCATCAGGTCCACATTCTAAAAAATCTGTATTGAAATCACCACATATGATTAAAAATTTGTTTTTTCTATAGACTTTTCCAAGCAGGTAAGATAGTTTTGATAAGAAAACATCTATATCACCTGAAGGTGATCTGTATATACATGCTACCCTTAAAACAATATTATGTAACTGATATTCACATATGGAAAATTCAAAGTGTTTCTCTTCTTGCTCCAAATCAATGGTAATATTCTTATATTTCAATTGAGATAATCTATTTGCCAAAATGGCTGTACCACCTCCCCGATATGTGATTCTGGAGCTGTAGCTTGATAAAATGTATTTATTTATATTTAAATTTTCCACCTCTGAATTCTGTAGCCAGTGCTCAGTTAAGCAGAAAATATCTGGATTTATTTCATCCAACAATACCTCTAGATTTAATATTTTATTGCTTACACTTTGTACATTAAGATGAAATAATGAAATTATTAATTCTGATCTTGATTTACCACGGTTGCATTGGTTCCGTAAGTCCTCTTCACCTTGTCCCTGTGTGTTCTGCCTTCCAAAAAATTTCTCCCCAGTGAAAAATTGAATCTCTGGAAGGCAACACCTGATGGCCAAAAGCTTTCATGGTACACCAAATCCTTCAGTCCAAAATCAACTCCTACCATAAAGCAATTTTGATTTTCATTTCCCTGCTTCAAGTGACACAACTTGACGGAGACATCTTCAGGTTTGGTTTTTTACCTTGTTGACTATAAATTGTCTTACTGTTTCCTCGGTTACACTTGTTTTAATTTTTGACAGGTATAGCCAGATTTTTTTGTTGTCCCCAGTTTTTGAGAACTGAAAATCTCCATTTTCAGTATTGGAACCTAGTTTTCTGTCAAGTTTATTTTTCCTAAGTAGGTCTCTTCTGTGTTCATTGTATGTGGCCTTTACCATGTTCTCAGCCAAGGGATGTTCTCTGTTTCTTGACCAGCCCCTTTTTTTCTGTAGTTGAAAATCTTCACCACTGTTCTTTGGGTCCTCGTTATCACAACTAATTGAAACTGGCCCTGCTTTTCCGGCATATGATTTCTCCGGTTGAGCCTCAGTCTCGGTTAATAATGGTTTGTCAACTATGTTGGTTTGGTGTGTTGATGTTTGTTCTTTCTGTGTCTGTTTGGGAAGAACACTATTTGCACTACCTTCTTTACCCAAGTCTTTATTAGTGTTTGTGGTTGTGTTACGCCCTGTTTGAATTTTGTTGCCATTCATCTTGGAAATATCAATATTTTGGAGTGGTGTTTTTGGTTCTGTCCTATTTATGGCTTTATACTGGTCACTGAGTTGTATTCTTTAGAGAAGTAGACGATTATTTTCTTTTAAAATATCGTTTTTGTCAGATGTTTCCTTCACGAGTTTTTTAAGGTAATCTATTTCAATTTGCATCTCTGACCTATTATTAATGTTCTGTACTTGTTGTGATTGCTCTAACTTGTTCTTAAGAAGCCTAATTTCCTTGTTTTTTTTTGAAGAATTTCCATTTCCAATTTTTCCGAATTTGAGGTTATGTTGTCACTTTCACAACAATCAACATATGTTAATCTGGATTCATCAATAAATTTAACTTTAGCTTGATGCACACGAAATGTGGTATATTTTTCCACAATAAATGCATATTGCATAACTGGATACTCGCGTTTTGCAGCATTCAAAATACTTTTTATTAGTATCACTTTTCGCGACGTCCGTCACCGACGCCATCTTGGCATAAAATTATTTTTCTTATCATAGTAATAAAATGAAAATGAATTTAATTTTAGCTTTAAAAAATAGAATAATAAACCTAGTGCATCCTACTTTAATAAATTCAAATTTACACAAACTTAAAGACAGTAAGTTGTAGATAATGGTTATCCATTAAATTTTCTAAAAAAATTGGTTTTTAACATTAGAATTAATAACATCAACAATAATATGCATGATAATATAAATAATATTTCAAATGTTTATTATGCTTCTTTTCCATATATCAGAACTTACTCCGAAAATAATTAAAATTTTTAGAAATGAACCTGTAAAATTAGCTTTTAAAACGGTAAAATCGAATGGTAATTTATTTTCAAAATTAAAAGATAAAACTATTGCTTTAAATCACTCAAATTTAGTATATTCAATTCCATGTAATAATTGTGCTAAAAAGTATATTGGACAAACATCACAAAGTCTAAAAAATAAAATTTCTGGACATAAGTGACATAATACTTCAAAAAAACACTTCTGCTTTATCTGAATATGCATATATTACTGGCCACATACCAAACTTTAATGAAATTAAAATTCTCCATAAAGAAACACATTTAAATAAAAGGTTATTTTTAGAAATGGTCAAAATAAATAAAACAAATTCTATGAATAAAAGAACTGAAATTGATGATTTAAGCTCAATTTATTCTTATATATTATCACTAAATAATCGATAATTTTATACCAATACACCTTGCCATTATTACTAAATTAATATCAAATATCAAGTATTCCCTTAACACCTCGTAAATTATTTGTTTTGAAACAAAGTAGATCGACTTTGACATTTTATGTAGTTCTAGAATTTCAATATTTTTAAAATGTTATAACTGCCAAAATTGAATTTAACTAGTTTTGATTGTAAGTTGTCACAAAATTGTATATATTTTACATTAGTATATAAACTAATTTTTAGCTCTGATGAAGGTCACGATATACTGACCGAAAGCTTGGACGCAAAACAAATAATCTTTTAATAAACCTTATTGGCTGAATACCCGTTAGACAAAGACAAAGACAAAGAAATTTATTGGTGCTACAAACAAAGTTTACACAAGTCAAAAGTGGAATCTAACAATAATAAATGTGAACAAGTAAAGAAATAAACTATGTGGAACTAAGCTCCTATAAGTATATTAAACCAGATCATAGAAATTGTTATTTAAGTACTCTTGGAAACTGTAGAAACATTTGGAAGTTAGATAATTTTTTATTCTTGTTTTGAATTCTTTTTGTGTCAAAATTACTTCTACATTCAAACATACAGAATAAAGATAATATATTGCTTCATTTTATTTGTTATATAGATATAATAAGGCAATGAAGATAAAAATAGGAGAAACAAAAATAACTATGTTTCTATGTCGGATTGAATTTTGTTATTTTATAAGTTGTCTAACTTAATTCCTGTTACTATTATTGCATCTGTTTGTCATAAAAATGGAGATTTCATGAAATCTTATAAACAAAACAATAGGGAATTTGCTGAATACCCAAAGTCAGTAGCAGAGACGTTAATGTAATAATTTAGTAAAGCAGTATGTTATTACCTGTGATAAGATTGCAGCTCATAAAAACTTTCGTAAGTTCCTCAGGATATTTGTATTCTCCATACCAAATGGAATAGTTTTGTGGATCAAACTTCTCCCAGAAGTAAGGGATGGACTTGGATTCGTCTTCATTAGAATATACTCGTTTGAAGTCGTCCATGTTGAAAGAACTGTAATTAAATATTAGGCCATAAGTATATTGCAAAGTGAGACAATTTTTATTTTACATTAAAATGACATAAATTAATCCTAAAATTCTAATGATAACACTAATTTGCCAATAAGAAACATCTTGACAATTATTTGGTGATCAATACTTAGTTGGAAAATTTTGAACACTATATTAGTCAAAGATTCTTCTTATTAGACGATCATACAAGAAGCGGTAAATAGTGTTTAGATCATTCCATTTTGTGTTTTCTATTCTGGGACTCAAAAAATGCAAAAATCAGTAACATTTACAGCCATCTGTAAAAAACTTCCTAAATGATTTCGAGAACCAGCTAAACACTCACAATCATAAGAATTCTACCAAAATCGAAATAACTGAAGCATATACCCGAAAAACTTAAAAAAACGTTTATTTTTCAGAATGAACAAATGCAGTTTTTGGAAATCGGATAAGGAGCCGCTCTATGGAATTGTTACGAATGTACCAGGAAAATATGTGCAAAATGTGTTAAAAAGGATTAAAAGTAAAAAGAACATGAAAATTAAAACTTTTGCCAACCATGTTCACAGTGGGTTGTGATTGATATTTTTAATAAGAATTATATTTTTAATTAGAACTAAGCAACTGCTGTATCTGCATCTATCTGTAAACTAATCCTACTGTTCGTCCTGGAAAAACAAAGGTGGGCCGACCAAAGCCTTCTCACTACTCAACGAGAATTCTAGATAGTAGCCACAACAGAAAAAGAAAGATAATACATCAAAAGGTTGGCACATCTTTGTATTTAAAATTTTAGGGAAGATACTTTATTAAGATATTATTTAACTATATGGTATATCATACCCTTTTGGCATGGAGTCGAAAGGATCTTTGCTTTTAGGCTCTTCAGCAAGAGCTGCATCAGCTGCATCCAGTTCTTCCTCAGGTTCCTTTTCTTTTTTAGGCGTCTCCTTTTTTGGTTTTTCCTTTTTTTCCTGCTTCTTTTTTCCTAGCAGGAAATATATCATTATTACTGGCACACATAAGAACTGTGAATAATAGTTTAGCAAAAATTATGCAAATATATAATACATAAAGATTATTTCAGTTACACCATTTTAGAATGATATATTGCAGCTCCTCTGCCCAATCAGCAATATTTTTGTCATAATGTCAATTAAGAACCGGCTAATATAATATTAAACTGGATATCAGCTAAACAAAGTACTATTCCATAACAAAAAACAAGTAACAAACCCCAAGAAAACATTAACAGGCATGACTATACTTAAAGAGCTTTAAAGTCGAAATGGGTTTAAATATGAAAAATAATGTTTGCAGCATTTTATATATTGTCACAGCTAGCAACCATCCGAATGTTTTTGTGCTATCCTATAGAACTAGCCTTGTCGTGTCTACGTGTGAGTCACCGCCGGCCGCGAACATTCAGGAACTGTGGAATTCTCTCGATGCCTTGGTCGAGAATATTATAGAGTGGCCTCGGTTCTCCGGGAGTATTCGTGATAGATTTTAGATTGTATATAAATAGCAGGCAGAAAGCGTGTTGAGTTAGTTAATCATTGAGTTCTGAATTGTAAACATCTAGTAGTTGCAAAGTTAGTGTGTTTAATTGTATAGAGTGATAAAGAAT
>MU183862.1:3075-36611 GCA_016904865.1 Pissodes strobi | reverse complement strand
TATTGTGAATATACCATATTTATGTTTAGTTCTCATTTGATGAATGCAAAGTTATCACTGAAAAATTGAGCAATAAATCATTGATTATTGAGTCATGATTGATTGATGTGCAATTTTACAAACATCACACAGCATACTACTTTACAAAAAATGTTACGCATTTTGATGTCTTCTTTTTACCTCAAATCATGATTATTATCAATTACTAGACCACAAAAATGTAACATACCTATTGACATTGATAAATGGCTTCCTGTACTCTGGATCCAACACATATTTGTATGGGTTTAACAGGTTACATGCTACAACAATATCAGCTAAAGTTATGCGTTCACCAACCAAGAAGGTTCTTGTGAGTAGGTGGCTGTTGAGGATTGACAAGGCTGTTTTCATATCATTTTTGGCTCTTTGGAACGCCTAAAACATGACCAGATATATAGAACCGATCAAGTACTCATAAATGTAATTATCAAGTTAAGCCGTGATAGAACCATACAAACAAAAGTTAACATGACCAAATGTGACAAACCACTTGAATATTTCTAAAACATTTGAATGAAAATTAAAAAAAAAATCGCAATAACGTGCTACTTTTTTTGAGAAACTAAAGTACCATTTACAATTTTATAGCCCTTCTGGTTTCCACGATGCTGGGTTATGGCAATTTTCTCGCTTCTCTTGCTATGTTGTATTATCAGAAAAGTGAAAACTGTTTTTTTTCTTGTAGTATTAAATGTAACGCCGTTACAATTAGACATAAAATCGTTTAAATTGGCAAGCTAGAATTCTTAAAGCTGATTAACCAGAAAAAAAAACATTAAAAACTAATAACACAGCCTTTAATGTATGATGTGACTTAACTTCCTAAATAATTAATGGACCTTTCTTTTATGAATGTGTGTTCCATGAATAAATAAATACATTAACCTAAATTAAAGATACTGATTAGAAAAACATAGCAAAACTTATAGGTATATATTCTTAGCACTATTAGGTAACTTCTTGTTTATTCCGTGCCCACATATTTATAAACTTTCCAGTTTTTAGCTTCCTCATACTTTAATTTCCAAATTCCAAATGTTAAATGTTAAATGAGTGTCTAAGTACACACCCAAATCCTTCACAATAAACACCTCTTTTAACGCAGTGTTATTTATATCATACTGATGGGGGAACAAAGCCTTTGATTTACTAAACCTTATAAGGCAACATTTCTCAATGTTGAGTGACATGTCATTGAATTGACACCAATTAAAAACCTGGTCAATATCATTCTGCAAAGAGATCATTTCTTGGACTAATGTTACTCGTGTAAACAATTTCATGTCGTCGGCGAATAGTAGATAATTTGTGCTCAACAAACCACCCAGGTCGTTGATAAACAAGTTAAATAAAAGTGGTCCCAAGTGGGAATCTTGGGGAACTCCCGAAGAAGCAATGAAGGGCTTAGATAAATAGCCATCGATTTTGACCTGATGTTCTCTGTCGGATAGGTAAGAACGTAGCCATGAGAGCAGCATTCCTGATATTCCATAATTGGACAGCTTCGGTTGTACATGCATCACAGGCATATAACATAACCCTAGACCTCAGCTGCGTTACCTGAGCCTCAGAGGTTGTAAACTTTGAACAAGCCAGGCAGTGTGTGGCATTACAGAAGTCGCAGGGGATCCTGTACTTAACCTCCTTTTCGTTTAGAGTTATATCACACTTGGAACACGACATAGCGTTAAACTGACTTCACTAGATCAAACAGACTATAGAAATACAAAATTCTCTGAAATATGGTAAATTTCACTGTTTATAGCATACAAAACGTACTATATATTTTTTATATCAGATATGGAGTAAAACAGTTTTTTGTTGTAATGATGGTTCTTGGCGATTGTGAAACAAAGCCGTGGATTCGCGTTAGCGATAAGCACTAACTAACAAACTATAAGGTAGGAATATTACAGAGATCGGGAACGAGACCTCTGCAAATTTTCACGAATTTACACCAATAAAAACGAGTAAAAACGGCGAAAATAAGTCAGAACACAGGAACACGTCAGAACAACAGTAGAGTGTTGTTGTAGAGTAAAGGAATTTATCTGACAGTCAATGAAACATTGTCCTATTTAGGTTTACACTCACTTAAGCGTAGAGGGGAGTATTATAAAGTTTGTTTTATTTTCTACATATTAAATAATTATATTTCCAGTCCTGAATGTCTTTCAACTTTAGGTTTACATGTTTATGGTTATAGAACGCGTAATGCATCTCTTTCGCATTCATCACAATGCAACAATTAATCCAGTAAACTATAAATACTACTTATAATCAATTGCCGTTTTTTGGTGTTCTGAGTCTAAGTTTAAAACTAGCGCTAGAGACTTACTTTAGAATAGTATTTGTATAACTTGTAAATTGGATTACGTTAATGAATAAATAAATAAATAAATAAAAAATCTGAGATATTTTGGTAAATATGTTTGAACTGTGTACATTGTTTAAATATTGTTATCTTTATTTCTGAGATCTGTGTATTATTGTTATCAAATATTTTAAAATGATGTTACCATTGAAATATTAATAAATAAATACATTATTTCGAAGAATTTACTAAAGAAACCGAACAAATAACAAGCACAACTACAAAACAAAACAAAAATAGTAAAATTGCAAAAACAACCAATGGTAATAGTTAAATCTCATCGTCCGACGAAATGATCTGCATTAAATGGAATATATTTGACACATCCATAAACTTTTAATAGTTTTATTAACAGAACTTGCCATTACAATAGCTAAAATACATACATCACAGAGGTACAATACAGAAATATATAAACTAAATTAAGCAGGGATAACAACAAATTACATGGCCCCAGTTATATTATAAAAGGAAAATTCCAGAGCTGGTACATTTTAAAATAATCGGGTTCTATTTCTAAATTGTCCATGAGAAAGATGAAATATAGATATTAAGAAACTTGCTAGATTCATTTTATATTCTAGTGAAGGCCGATGGCTAGCCGTAATTAGTTCTATGACATCTTACAGCAAAGGTCTCATGACGGCGTGGGGAATCAACAATTCAACTGACTCCAACAGAGTTGGGCAGTGTGCTAAACTATTGCACAGTAACACATATCTAAAATTCTCCTACGTCCCACAGTTGAGATATTTAAAAGTGGTTGGAAATCGGTAGTTATTTCTACATGAGAGATGTTCATTTTAAAGACAATAATTCTCAAAAATATCCTTTGAACCCTCTCAACATCAGTAGTCCAAACTACTGATGCACACTCCATCGAGGGTCTTGAAACATTCAATATTGAAAAAATATTTCAAAGATCTAGTAATGTAACCTAAAAGCTAAGTTGCACAAATAATAGCTTTTACAGCAAATCATAACATTCTGAGTAGTAGTCAAATTGGGTTTTGTTAGAATAGCACTACAAATGATGCTATGTTTAGACTGTTGGAGGGTCTGTACTCACAATTAAACAGGGATAGGGTGGCTGCAGCAATTTTTGTGACTTGTCCAAAGCGTTCGATTGTGTCAGTCACATGATTCTGCTGAATAAACTTCATCGCTATGGCTTTAGAGGTGTAGCCTGCAGAGGGCCTTTTTGGATTCTGAGAGCTCCGCGGGTCGGATGGTTAAGTGGGGTGTGCCTCAGGGCTCTGTTCTGGAACCGCTTTTGTTCTTTCTTTATATAAATGACTTGGCCACGCCCACGTTAGACTTCAGTGGCCAATTCACCCTATTCGCGAACGACACAACTAAATGGTTTTTTTTATGTTCTATTTCTTGGGAACAGGAGTTTCTTTCAAGTGATGTTAATGTATGTGTTGATAATTTTTACAGTATATTATATTACGCACTCGATTTGTTTGTTCCAGTTAAGCACTTTAAATCATCGACTTTCCCTTCCTGGTTCAGTCGTGAACTACAAAAAACTGTTATTGCAAAAAAAGCTGCACACGCAAAGTTTAAAAAGACTAAGAGTGAAGCTGATTACATGGATTTTTCTAATTTGAGAAATAACTGTAAATCTTTACGTGATAATTGTTATAAATCCTATCTTGCCAAGATTAGTCATGATGTAATTCAGAATCCTAATAACTTTTGGAAGCATGTGAACAGCTTACGTAATACCAACTCCTATCCCAATAGTATGTACTTAAATGATAGGTTTGTGGATACGGGTCAGGATATGGTTAATTTGTTTGCCCATCATTTTTCAAGCACTTACAGAATCCATGAAAGTACTGTTCCAGATTATGATTCTAATTATGTTCTCGATCTTAATTCAGTTCAGATATCTTTGTGTGAGGTTTATGACGCAATACTCAACCTTAGGACTAAATACTCCTATGGCCCAGATGGTATACCATCGGTTTTGTTAAAAAGTTGTGTGTGGTCTCTCAGCAAACCTCTCCATCATATTTTCAGCCTTTCTCTAGCCTCTGGTTATTTTCCTGAGTTCTGGAAAACAAGTTTCTTAACACCCTTACATAAGAGTGGTGACAGAAGTGATATTTCAAATTATAGGGGCATAAGTATACAGTCTGTCATCCCTAAATTGCTTGACAATCTTTTTTCTCAAAAACTCTCATGGCACAGTCGTAGTATAATTCTTAATGAACAACATGGATTTGCTGAGGGTAAATCCACCGTAACTAACTTGCTTACATATCAACATTATTTGTTGGGTGCCTTTGAGAAGTATGGCAGAGTGGACAGTGTCTACACTGACTTTTCGAAGGCGTTTGACAGAGTAAGTCATGTGCATCTGATTCGAAAGTTATCGGCTATGGGTCTGGGTGTGAACCTTGTGAATTGGATTTATAGTTTTGTTTCAAATCGTACTCAACTTGTACGCATAAATAACTTTATTTCTCATGAAATTCAAGTGTTTTCGGGTGTCCCACAGGGTTCGCATACCGGTCCGATTTTATTTAATCTTTTTATCAATGATATTTGTAATGCTGTTCACCATTCTAATTTTTTATTATTTGCCGATGACCTTAAAATCTATAGAATTGTTGGAACCCCATTTGATGCTCAACTCTTGCAGGAAGATGTTGATAGTGTGGTTCTGTGGTCTGTGGAAAATGGATTGGAACTAAATGTTGAAAAATGTTTGAGCATTTCTTTTGGTCGGTCTTTAAGTAATTTACCAGTAAACATTTACTCTATAGATGGTACGGCACTTAAATCTGTTACTAGTGTTAGAGACTTGGGTGTATTGGTGGATAGTAAATTGACATTTGTGCCTCATTATTCTGAAATTAGTAACAAAGGTATGCGTAATCTTGGGTTCGTTTTGCGTAACTCTGCGCAACTATCATTGACCTGCTTGAAAGTCCTCTACTTTTCCATTGTCCGATCTGGACTTGAGTATGCCTCTGCAGTATGGTCACCTTCCTATGACTGCCACATTGAGACCATAGAAAGTGTTCAAAAGGCCTTTCTTCGTGCTATTGCCTTTAGAGCGAATATTAATATTTACAACAACTTCCATATTAACTATGAAAAAATACAGACCAGATTTAACATTGTGAGTCTTAAAAATAGAAGAGTTTGCTCCGACCTGTTGATATTCTACAAGATATTAAATGGAATTTACTATTGTCCTGTGATTTTATCAAATATACCCCTTAACACCTACTATAGATGTCATAATCCTCCAATGTTTCGTTTGCCCTTTCACCATGCAAATTATGGCCTCTTCTCACCGCTAACAAGAATGATGAGTGCATGCAATGTGCTTGACCTTGACCCTTTTATAGGTAACGAAAAGTTGTCTAGTCAAATTTTTTGAGATAGTTGTAAGTATATGCAATATTGATCCTGTGCAGTTTTGTGATATTGTTGTTAAGTTTAGATTTATGGAGATTTTGTATGTATATTTATATTTGCCACAATTTGTGACCTTATATATATTTGTGTATTTTTTTTTTGTAAATTGGCTCTGCCGTTGAAATAGATAAATAAATAAATAAATAAATAAATAAATTATGGCATGGCGTCGACATTGAAGATCTGAAAAGGGATATTTCCTCGGTTTTATTAAAGTTTGAAGCCTGTGTGTGACTATACCCTCCTTGTTCTTAACTTGAGGAAAACAAATATGGCTGGTTTCAGATGTGACATGGAGGGATTGGTTATTGGGGATGCTGCTCTTGAGAGCAGATGGTTCCAAATTTCTGGGCATTCAGTCAGATAAACAAGGAGCTTAGGTTTAACAATCACATTGTTGATCTTGGCAGAAAAGTGGCCTCATGTTGATTTGCGGTCAAAATTATGGTTCAGGAGCTGGGGCCACAGATGGGCAGAATGGTGTATCATTCTTTAATCCAGTCGCGCCTTAGATATGGGATATCTTTTTGAGGAATGTGTAGTCATAATTTGCCCCAGTCTTTGTTTATACTTCAAAACCGAGCTCTAAGATATATGTGCCATGCTAGGCCTAGAGACCCATGCAAGCTGCTGTTTCTGAGCCAAAGAGTGTTGACAATATACAGCTTGTTTATTTTAGAAACGGTGTGCCTCGTTCGTAGGAATCGACTTTGTTTTGTTCGTACAGGTTCCGCTACCGATACCATTGTCGACGTTGACCAAGAATTCCATTATTTACGAGAGCATAAAGATTTATAATAATTTGCCAAACGACCTGAAATGTGCTCCCACCTTGTCTCTCTTTAGGAGGAAGGTCCGCAGAATGATGCTTGGTAGGAACTATTATGGCTTGAACGAGTTTTATAGTGATAGATTGTAGTATTTGTGCTTGTTTATCTGATTGATTTGTCTTGTATTTTCTCTTGTATGCTCATATTTTCGTTTGTCTTTTGTTGATACTTAGATTTTGATATTAACTCTGATTTCAGTATTATTTATAAAAAAACTTCATTATTATTTTTAATTTTTCCTTGATTAAACGGCATATAGTTTAGGACCTGGCTTTGTCAATGAGATATCTTATCTTTGGACAATAAAGTTTATTTTCACTTTGACAAATAAGAATCATTGACAAGACTGGAACACTAAACTAAAAATTAGAAACCAAGAAGCGTCATACTGAAACAACCTACGCTGTGTTCACAAAGGCCCTCACAACATATCAAGAGCTTCTATACATATAAAAAAACTCCATAAAATGATCAAAATTATAATAAAAATTAGCACAAAAGTATAACAAATATTTAAAATGATACATGAAAATACAATTAAAATTATAGACTTTGTCGAAAATACACAGATATTACAGTAAGTAGCTGTGGAATTGTCAACTTGAGTAGTAGGCTCGCTCAACAAGCAAATTTTTCACCTTTGCTCTAAACTTATTTGCATCAGGAATTTGCCTCAATTCGGCGGGAGATGGTTAAACAGCTTCTTGGCATTAAAGATAAATGAGTTCTCATTAGCGATGAAGTAGGTATCAGAAAAGGGATAACTTCAGATAACCAGCCTGTTGTAGCATTCTGTGCAACACTTCATGATTTTTCGATTCCTTTTGCAATTTTCTGTTGTTTCTTTCATTACATGGACTTTTTTCGACTTTTTTGTGATGGTTCATCATTATCCTGGTTTTCTTCCCATACAAGCTACTTCACAGAATTGCATAATCGTAATTTCAGACTCTGGATTTGTAGTTTTATATACAATAAAAGAATTAACCACAGCTGCTCCCATGAGAAATTCAATTGCACCCTTATGGTACCATCTGACAGATTTTCTAGAAGAATATGCAGACATTTGGTCAGACAAGTCGATTACAGCTTTTCCAGAATTATTTATTTTATTTATTTCAGAATCAGAATATTTATTAACGGGCATAGCCCACTTACACATTAATTTACAATTTAGTCTAAACAGCCATTCACTTAATCAATTTGACAAATTTAACAAACGATTATACATTTTAGCAAACTATTTAGTACTGACACTGACATTTAAAAAAAACGAGAATTACATAACTAAAATAATTTAGGTCACTGAGACTTTAATTATATACAATGCTCACAGCTTGTGCAGCTTCTTAAAAAACGACTGTGGTGAGAGAAAATCCAATTCAATTATATAAAAAGAGCTGCGAGAACGAGTATCCCTTGAGGACACATGCAACCCAATTTTACTCAACAATGAGGGACATTCGTATCTACTGTGTAAGATATTATATAGCATTTTAAGGCCTGACATGGAGATCTTTAAAACAAGAGCCCAAGCCATTAATAAATAATGTGAATAAAATTGGACCGAAGTAAGATCTCTGAAGAACTCCAGAGGGCACAGGTATATTGTTTGTTGCAACCCACCCTCCATAGCGTCCGACAGAAAATCCACATCCAACAGGAAATTTAGCTCTGTGCTTTTCCCTACTTGAAAACCAAATTGACGAGGGGTGATAAGCGGACCCAGCTCAATTATCAAATACTTTGTCAAAATATTCTCAAAGACCTTGGGGATTATGCTTAGGTGCTAATTGTGTATCAGACTGAAGAAGCTCATCTTCCAAATTTCTAGGAACAAATCCAGCTTTAGAGAGAAATTGAATACAATATGCAGTGGACGTTCCAAGACAAAACTACAATATTTGATAAGAGACGCCGGCAATCTATCAGTACCTGAACTCTTAAGTGGATCTAAGGAATCTAGATGATATATACATCTGATATTGTAATATACTGTGTAATGTTTATATTAGAAAACTAATCAATAATACAAGCCAGTTTCAATATACAGTTAAGCTCGGTTATAACGAACTTGAAAAAATCGGAGAAAATGTTCGTTATAAACGAGCGTTCGCTAAAAAAGGTATACGTATATATAAATGAATTGATAGACAAATAATGAAAATAGAAAGTTTATTTCTCAAAGGAACACTTTACACAATGAACAAAGGTGACAAATGTATTTACTACATAATGAAAATGAATGGTGTTGACACTATTTCATTTTATGTTTACATAATTCCGAAATAAAGATGTTTTATTATTATTATTATTATTATTATTATAATAATACATATGTATATGCATGAACATAATATATCCATTAGGAAGGTACCTATATTATGTAGAACAAAACATAATTTTAAAGAACTTATGGTTGAAAATAATCAGTAATTTTTGATTGTACAGTTAACTTCCTCAAAATATCATTTTCAATTTTATTTTGAAGGTTATCAAAACTACTCTTCCTTATAGTGGATACCGTAGATTTGGACAAATTAAATTCACAACTGATATCAGCATTCGACTTGCCTTTGTCGAGCTGGCCAATAATTTTTAATTTTTCCTTAAGTGTTAAAGCCTTATGTTTAGCCATTTTTCAAATTTACGTCAACATCCACTTTATTTGAACTTTGGAACTAAACTGAACGAAATGCCTAGATTAAACAGTTTAAAAACATTCTTTCCTAGAATCCTCGGCATCTATAAAGAGGTTTTTTCTGTTGAGCGGCGAGCGCGGCGGTGTTTATGATAAGCCGGCACAAAGGAGCCGCCGCGCGCGCCGCATTGAAGTTCGCGCGCGTCGTTCGAAGAAAATCCAGCTCGCTGTTCGCTCTAACCGAGCGGTTTTCTAAAAATTTTCACTTTAATGCATACGCTATAACCGAGAATTCGCTATATCCGATTTCGTTATAAACGACCTGAACTACGTAGAAAGGATGGGAGTTTAGAAGGGGTTTGAATTTTGGTTTGTTATAAGCAAGCGTTCAGTATATATAGGGTACGAGTTCTACTGTATTTTCATTTTTCCTGTTCATATTTCCAGATCGTGCTAGGGTGAAAGCATCAGGACATCTCTCTTATATTTCCATTTTGACACCACAATTCCGTTTTCGTCTTCTCTTCCTACTATTTCATCCTTTTGTAATTTCGATTCCCAACTTCTTTTGGTAACCCCTTCCAGTTTTTTTCCAAGAATCCTTAAACTATGTGTCTTTTGGTTCTCGCAAAAGGCACTCTTGTGTAAAAATTATCATTGACATCAATTCTTCCCTCACCTAAATATTCCTCACCAAGTTTCAAAACAATATTTGTTGGAAAATAATTTAGCCCTGCCTCACTTTTTCCTGAGTAAATTGACATAGAATATGTATATCCCTTTTGGTCGCACATTTTGAATATCTTCACTCCATATTTGTGCCGCTTTCTTGGTATGTTTTGCCTCAACTTGAAGTCTACTGCAAAATGGTACCATGCTCTCACCGATGGCTATTATTCGCCATGGCTTTATAATTTTTTTGAATCTGGAATTAAGATGTACCAAAAGTGACTCAAGTTGATATAGCATTTTTTTTTTAGATACAGGATTTTCATTATTTGAAAAATGCCAGAACTTCAATATTGCCTGTGATGTATCGAGACATACCAGGTGGTATGACAGTATTTTTATAAATTCTTTTTTGGCTCCAGTACTCTTCAATATAAAGATAATTCACCATTCCCATGATTTGTTTCATATCATTGATTCACACGCTTCCACAGTGCTAAACAACTTTTGGATCTGGGCTGACCTTTCCTTTTATGCATTACATGAGTTACATGTTACATAGCTGTTGGGGTTGAGACCATGGTTATCAGTGAAACTGAATGTTTTTTGAATATCACCAGTTTTGTCCTATCATAAAAACGTTTATAACCAGATGGACCAGGTAAATTTCTATCTCCAATCTGTTCAGAAACATAATAAGTAAACAACTACTGTAAGTAATTTCTCAGTATACCTTCTATAAAAACAATTATAGTTGACAGATATTTCAAAATTGCGAGTGGAATGGTACACAACTAAATAGGTTAAGTTGGTCACTGGCTGTCATTTGGCAAATACCGAAAACGCGTATTGTAACTACGCCACTTGACAGCAGGCACCAAAATTTATATAATATAGTTTTGTGGAATTAAGCTGGATTTATAGATTGACATAACATAAGCATAGCATAAGTATAAAGTTAAACATTCAAATTTAAGTCAGGCAATTTATAGATCGAAGTTTTTACTTCTTATGCTACGTGCTTATCTTCGACCAATGAAAACACAGAATTTTAATTGTATTTACCTTTTCGGAGAATGAGACATGCGATGTTCAATAATGTTTGGTGTTCTGCCTTTTTGAATGCTTGTTCTTTTAGAGAACGGTACAGATTTATAAATTAGTATACATAAGACTCTATAATATACTTCTTTAAAAAATTTAAAACAAAATTATGAAATTTGTTAGGTTTATGGCTCAGACGCAACATAATACCACCATTTATTGTAATGTGCTTATGCTATGCTATGCTTATGTTATGTAAATCTATAAATCCAGCTTTATTGGCTTTATTTACCTTATATTGTACCTATATTTCAATTTGATTATTCTTGATATTTGTATTTGGCATTAATATTTAAGAGCCATTGTATATTAGTTAAACATAGTTATATTTACTGTATAACAGAACATTATATTTTCAAGCATGAGAAGGCTGATTTTCATAAAGTTCTTGTCACATTTTTTATACCTCTTTTTGTTACGAAAGTTCCAAATATTGATGAAACAATAGCCTTTGAAAGAGGAAACTGCATGTCAGCTTTTGAACTACAAAAACATACCTCTTGTGAGCTGGGGCTGTTCTTAATAATCCCTAAAATAGGGAACACCCAAGCACAACCCGCTGGTAAAAGTTCACCTTCTGCAAATCCAATCCACTGCAAAATTTGTGCCTTGTCATACTCATCTTTTCCCTTTAATTGGTTATTAGCTACATAATAAGTAATAGCATTACTATCTTGCAAAAGCTGTCCATCTTTTCCTTCAAAAGCTGGAACCTAAAATCATAGTAAAATAAGATATTTGTAAGACTTCATTAATTCATTAATATAACATAAATACTACTTTCAAAATGACTAACCTTTCCTCCAGGGAACTTTTGTTGAAATTCCTTAGTTTTGTTGGTTTCACCGAATACAAAATTCTCGGCAATTTTTACATTGGCTTTGGAGTATTGAGCTGCGATCAACGCCTTGGAGGCCCGAAAATTGTCGGGGTAGGTGTATAAAGTCTAAAAAAAATATGAACGGAAATTATTAGTATGAGACATAAAAATATATATTAAATATAATTTACAAAATAATGCTGTAAGATAGGCAAGATATTTATAAAATAGATCTGAAAACTTACACCGGCAGCCATTCTTAAGCAGTTCTAGATGTAGGAGAAAGATACGTATTTAGGCAACTAGCAATTCATTTCAAAATTTATTTACGTCATAATTTGTATCCGGCAACCCAAAATACACAAAACTATACCTAACCTACTTCGTCTTTGTTTTTTCTTTGGCTTCCGCTTCGATGTAGACGAACCAGAGCCGCTTTCCAGCGCCAGCCTTTCATGCATTTGCAGGACGTCGAGAGTACTACACGCTTATTTTTAGACTTTGCCCGTACCACATCATAGGGATCCAGAGGTACGCGCGCATTTCATTGTTGACAAACACTATATCTTTAAGGTCGTAGCTCAGTGATTGGATGCTGAGTCCGCAATACCGCAGCCCTGGTTCGATTCCAGTGGCAAGATATATTTTTTTTATTTTTAATATAAAGTGTAAAAAGTTTTTTTATTCATTTTTGGAATGCTTTGGGATAGTTTTGGTTAGTTTCTGTTGGTTGCGCCCCAGTACCGAGCGAAGCGAACGGAGGGTCATGCGCGAAATGTAATATTATAAATTTTTGTCAACAACTCAAGCCCTCTGATGCAGTATGGGTAGCGTCTTGTCTTATTTTAAACATTGTGCTTCAGAGGGCGACGCATTTTCCTATCTCCCTCCTGACCACTTAAGCCCGAGACGATTTAAGCTACTATAATCCGTTTAAAAATAATTTTAAAAGCAAAATTGTGTAAAAATCCGAAATTTCCGGACTTTTTTAGGACGATAGCCGTGTTCTTCGGACGAATTTGCCCTGGATTTTGAAGCAAAAATTCATTTTAAATTCAACCGTCTATTAAAACTAAGCTGTGCTATGGATCCAAATATACTGCGAGTATAATATAATGAAAATCTAATATCGCCCTAGCGCCTAGCTTTTTAGAAGCGCTATTTGAGTCGCTGCAATAGTGGCCGTTCTGGATTAGCTTGCTCCTCAATGTGCACGGGTTATAATGTCACATCGGTTTCCACATTTCGTCTCCACCTTTTCGTCTCATTTGCCGAGATTTACCCTCATACCGTCGCGTAAGATGTTTACACATCAAAAAATATCTCTAGCCAGTGACGGGAATCAAACTCGCGTCGTCGTACCAAAGCAAAGCGTACTAACCACTGCGCCACCAGGCTTCTTGAAAGCAATTCGCCAAACATTGAAAGCGTTTTGCCAAATGTGGGTCAAAACTGAGCATGTGCGAAGCTTCACAATCGAAATCCATTCTTGTGCAGCTAGACGCTTCTATCACGATTTCGACAAACGTCTACAGCCACTCGGATATTTTGGCTTTCAAAAGCCTACATGCGCAGTTTAGACATCTCACTCGCGTCTTTCATGTCTTTACGGTCTAGCAAATTGATTTCGACTAGCTTGGTAGTGGAATAGTCCGACAATGTGCTTATGATAGAGGTGCCCGGGGTTCGATTAAAGTCGGTAGTTTAATTGTGTAACTTTTTTTTTGTTATGTTTTTTCCTTTTTTTAAAATTAGGTTAATTTTGCTCGGTTGCGCCTCGGAGCGAGCGAAGCGAGCGGAGGGCCATGCGTGAATTTAACAGCACTCTTTTAAATTCTCGCCCTCCCTACATCATCATCATGCGAAAGCCGAAGTAGAATTGGTATCTCTAGACACGAGTGTAAAGATCTGGTTCATCAATTTACCATGCGTGTTTTCTTTAACTTACGCAGAAAATAAAAAATTATGATGCATATAAGGTAAAATAGCATGTTTCAATTCTAGTTTTCAAATATCTCCCTTTTAAAAACATAAAGTGCGCAGCCAAAATATCCCAAGGCTGTAGGCGCTTGTCTTTATTTACCATTGGCAGAGCGAGTTAAGGTCGATTCTGATCCGAATTTCGACGTTGTATGATTTAAAAAATATTCGAATAAAATTTGTCGCCAAATTATTATGATCAATAGAAGCTCCGTCGGACCATCGTATAGTAGTTGGCGTCTGATGAGCGTTATAAGATCCTTTACAAAAATAGCGCACTATATAAAAATAGGCCTTTCCCATTGGTCGATCCGCATGGCCCTCCGCTCGCTTCGCTCGTTACGGGAGCTTAAGAAAAGGAAACTAACCAGGTGCTAACCCAATCTAACCCAAGACATACCCAAAATCAAGAAAAAAAACTGTTTAGAAACATAATCTTAAAAAATAAAAAAAAGCAACGGGGTTCGAACCCGCGTTTTCCAGGTGAGACCCAACGATCTAAACCTCTACACTACAAGGGCTCTTGATAGAAACCGATTGCATCACGCAGACATATCGTAATACGAGATGGATCGACCAATAGGAGAGGTCGATTTTTACATAGTGCACTATTTGTGTAAAGGATCTTTAAATGCGTCTGATGATATGAGTCGGGGAGTTTTAGCGCGTGCATGGAGCATGGAAATGAAGCTAACCTTGAGGAAATCTTTTTTTAGATAGAAAGAGAAAAAGATTCGCGTCTAGCTACACAAATTTTGAGCCTTTACGAATGCGTATGTGCTAATTCATATATTTAGCAGAGTTCTTTTTTCTCGTTTTTTTTTTATTCTTGATTTTTATCCCATTGCCTGGGATTAGTTTGGGCAAAGACAATCATACTACGAATAGACAATCCATCCTTATGGGCGCACGTGAAACGGCTTGGAGACATCAATGCCCTCAAAATATTTTACTTCGCGACGGTAACCCTCGGACGATTTTTGCAATTCATGCGCCACGTTGCCAGTATTACTTATATTGCGAGGTGCGACAGAATTACGCGACGGCACGCTCCGTCGTGTTGTCGAGCCGGGAACACCAGGGCACGCTGGCAAGGGCATGCTGGCAACATCGCTCATCGGTCAAGTCGAGTGTCGCTTGGAAATCTTCGATGGATCCCAACTCGCTTGCAGTTGGGATCCTTTTCGGGGGCGTTTTATTTTATATTAGATGGAATGTCTATTCCGAGTATGATTGTCTGTGGTTTGGGTTAGTTTTGTTTTGTTGCGCCCCGGAGCGAGCGAAAGGCCATGCATGAAGTGAAATATCAAAACCACAACACTGGGCTGCTGCCAAATGCGACGGTTGAAATAGACGTGAGTGAGAAATAGCCCCTTCTCTTCTCTGTCTCTCACCCGTCATCCGTCATAAAGGTTCCCTTGTAGCGTTGACTTTTATGACTCTTTTTAGTGAGCGCACTCATTTCGTATTTCGTTCAGCTCACCAAAAGGAGTCGTTCATTTGAATGATGACGCTCCTAAAACACATGACCGTTCAGCCGTAGACGGTCCGTAGACGTATTTATACCAAAAAGGTGTATGTGCATATTTAGTTCCCTATTAAAATTATCGTTTAGGTTTTCCTGAGTCATAATTTTAGAATCATTAATTTACGCTAAAATACTATAAAAAAAATTGTATATTTGGCAACAAAAATAAGAGAATATACTCTAGACATTAAAATGTAAACGTTCTAAACCAGATAACAAATAAAATTTCTCGTGTAAGAGTGGTAACGTAAATGGTAATTATTATGCTTACGTATAACCGTTGACTGCAGTGGCGGCTCGTGAGGTTTTAAGTAGGTAGTGCGCAATTTATGTAGGTTTTTTCATACGCATAGGTGGATGCCCGCTGTAGGCGCCTCCGGAGGCTCACCCGCCGAAGGCGGAAAGTTTGGGGGATGCCACGCCCATTTTTTACCCAAAACTCGTTAAAATCGTTTAAAAAATATGAATTCGGCGCCTTCTTGAATGGTAATTGTTGCGCACTAAAAGAAATTAATAAGTAGGTACTTATCGATTCCAGAAGAGTAAACCATTAAAACAGTTTATTGTAACTACAAATCAATAAAGTTCAAAAAAAAATCAGGGGGAAGTTCGAAAACGTTAAAAAATATATCGGTTTGATGGCAAAAAAGTGTTATTGTACATCTTTTTGTCGATGGCCAGCCCTTCGACTTTGCCGTTTGCTAGCTTTAAAGTGAAATTCCATTCGCCACAAGATTTCGGGGGTTAAAATGTCTGGTGAAAGACCGAGCATCCTTTTTCTTGGCACATGTTTGGTTTAATTTTAAAACCGGCATCGGTCGCCCTAACCTCTTTATTTCAATCTTCTTATTCAGATCCAATAAAGAAAAGTTATTTTTATATTCATACAAAAGTACAGATTAATGAATCATGTACAGGATGACGATTATATAGGTAGAAAAATTATTTAATTGTTTACTGGATGCTTTTTTATTGAATTAATTAGGGTCCTTCAACCTAGCCAGAATTATTTCTAATAGAAAATGCATATATAAACGTAAATCCTAAATGGCTTCATTTTCAAGAAACAGTGCTTCAAAGTATTATTATTTTTTAAATATCAAAAAAGCCTAAGATGTATTCTTCTGAAACTCAATACAAATTAGTATGGCATACTGCAGTCTCTTTTTGACAAAAATATTCATTATTTCAAGCTAAATTTGTATGAATATGAAAATTTCTGTTCTGTTCTGAACTTTAGTTTTTTTTGTTACTTCGGAGATTTGCATGAAAAATTTAATTTCTTCTTCGAAAATTTGACCAAAATTATGTCCATTTTTGGACAACTTTGGATATAATTTTCGGATCACAAGGATTTTTACAAAAAATTATTATTTCAAAATTTTTGGAATCTATATAGATGTTTAATAGCATATATAATTATTAAACGTTGTTTAGCTTTATTTAACGAAATTACATAGAGACGTAGTTAAGGATAATTAATCGCCATTGAGGAAAATTAAATAATGGCTGCATATCTTACTCCACCATGCAAGAACTAAACGTGCTGAAATCTGAATGAAATTTTAAGTACGGTATTAACACAGCATATTCAATAACCAGCTATTCATCTCTATCGAAATCGGAAAGTTGGAGTATCGGGCACTGCGCATCCTGACAGTGCCCTTAGCGGTTCAGTTTCACGGTCTCGTGATTTTTCAGGCCATGTAATGACACGAAGCGAACTGAATTTAAAATGAATATTCCCTTCAAAATCCACGACAAATTCGCCCGTAGCTGCGGCTATTGCCCTAAAAAGACCGGAAATTTCGGATTTTTATACAATTTTGACATTTAAAATAGTTTTCAAACTTATTTTAGACAATAAAACATCGTATTTTAAATTAAACGAATTGTCAAAAGTATTATTCAGATGCCCAGACGTTTAGAAAAATATTTACTCATGTCCCTCTTCTAAAATTTTCACTTGACTTTCCCAAATCAAAGGATGCCGCCGCAAGATGAGTAGCTGGTTATTGAATAAGCAGTGGTATTAAGTAATCCACCCCTTATTTTAGATGAAGTTGCACGGATAAAAACATTTTAATTGGATCCCCATTAAAAAATACGTATTTCTCTAGCTTTTATTTTTAATAATATTGTCAACTGAATTTATGCCCCCACAGCAATTGCCAGAACCCGAACTACTAGCCATGACAGTAGAATAATAGTATATAAATAAAAATATAAAACACTAAACAATATTACGTACACTAAACTCACGTGTTTATATGCAGCTAATTAACAAGCATCAACGAACCGAACAAAACAAAAATAAATTCACGGCTCCACTGGAGTAATACAGAATAATAGTAGCAAAGTATATGTAAACTAGTAAGTTCACTCAGCGGTAAATCCTTTGATGTAATTCTGCCACATTCTTTTATATCAAGTGACAACTGGAGATGACCGATGGGCTGCGTAAGTGTCCGATTGATTCACGTGGCTTTCGCTAGTCAGAGATGTATTCAGGAGATTGTATGGACTCGTACCGAAAGACCTACTGAATGCCGGCCGGTGAAAAATCAAGTGAAACTGAGCAAAGTTGTAAAAATTTTCATAGAAGGAAATTGAAAAAAAATTTGCTATACGGGGTGTCATTTTTAGGTGATACCACTGTTGCTATCTCAGAATCTAACAAGGATTTAACAACACTGCAAATCGATCTTAAAAAGGCATCAATAATGGCAACTTTCTAATTTAATCAACTTTGTAGCTTTGACCGTTTCAAAGATAGCAATAATAGTGGATTACCTAAAATATATTTAAAAATATATACAGTGTGGCCCAAATTGGGTATACATGTATGGGTATCTTCTAAACTATATGAGATAGAAAAATGGTTAAATGGCGAAAGTTGTAGGCCATTCAATTCCCAATTCAACGCCATTTTGATAACGATTTTCTCTCTTTTTGTTTTTGAGATATTTTGAAAAAATCAAAAAGTTGTATTTTCGAAAAAGCGCTGTACTTTTTTTATTTAAACATATTTTTAAAATCTGTAAAAACATTGTTAGGACAACTTTTTACGCTCGATGCACCCATGTAATCAGTTTTTAGTTCTGACGTTTCGGTTCTGAGAAACCATCATCAACTTCGTTTTTTCTTATGGCGGTCATTTTGTTTTTTAGCACATTTAAAAAGAACATATTTTTTCCTTTCTTATGATGTATAACACTTTATAAAAATATTTTATTTTTATGTCAAAAAACGACAAAGTTAATTTTTAACTGAGTTGGCCATGACGGCGGAGGCCATTTGCCGTAATAAATGATAGTGTTGCTATGGTGATTCGGCGGCATTTAAGTCATTTTACTGAAAAGTGACATTATTCAGTCAAAACGCTATTTAGTAGTTTTTGTTGAAATTTTCATAAATTTTGATTTCTAAATATCGCCACGCGATATGCCAGTGAAGAAAAATATGACATATTAGAATGTTATATTAAATGTAATAGAAATACAAATCTTGCCACCGCCGACTATTTGGACCTGTATCCTGAGAGGCAACAGCCAAGACTATTCGCGAGGCTTGACCTGAACTTAAAAAATTATGGAAGCTTTGAAGTACCAACGCCAAAGAAATATCAGAAGGGCAATCAAGCTCGTGACGATGACATTAAGGATATTTTAATGCGAACCCGACGACGTCGACGAGAGTACGTGCGAGGGAAATACTTATACCAAGAACTACTATCCAAACAGTCCTTAAAGAAAACAAATATCGTCCTTATAAACCTACTATTGTTCAAGTTTTAAAGGAAACAGACCCAAGGCGATTATGATTTTCAAACTGGTTTGTAAACCAATGTCATGAAAACCCCAATTTCAGTATGAAGATTATTTGGACCGACGAAACGTTTTTCAGCAACTGCGGAGCATTCATTATTGTGAATATCCATTTTTGGGCCAATGATAATCCTCACCAAGTGGCAGAACGTAGGCCACAAGTAATATTTGGCTTTAATGTCTGGTGTGGTGTGTACGGTTAGTCTACACAGTCCGCAAAATATTTACAAAGTCAAATAGTATAATTTGTTTTTAGATAATCAACTTATAGGACCATTCATTTACAATTAAATAATGTTATATCAAACCGGGGTCCTGTAAATTGGCCAGCAGGGTCCCCGGATATTACACCCCTCGGTGTAATCTTTGGGCAAAGTTTACAGAATAAATATAAGTTGCCTCGCTCACTGTCGAAACTTTAATGTATTGAGATCACAAGCGTGCGGCAGATACCTGCATATTCTGTAAACTTTGTACTTTGTACCGTCAAATACTGTGAACAATTGTGTATGCGTATGCATCGGCGGTGGCTGGGTCCTCGAGCGGGACGAGGTGGTGAGGTCTAGCCGTTTTCGCGTGGTTAGATTAGTTAGTTTGGGTATGTTAATAGTAGTAAGTTGTAAAGTAAGCAGTTATGTACAGAAACCGATACTTATATTTAGAACGATAGTTTGGAAATTAATAGCAAATATTGATTTGTACGGCAACCGCCCTCCGTAGAAACTGTTGCTAAAGCCAACTCAATATTGTTTCAATATTATTTTGTCCTTTGGTCACATGGCTTCCCAAGGCTTCTATAATTTCATAGGTCCATAACAGACTTGTCTTAAGGCTTGTGTCTTGAGTGTTGACTGTCAGGATTGAGTTCCAAATAACTGGCGGTGCTACACTTGTATTCCTATTGCATTTAATATAACATTCTTAACATATTGATATTTTTTAATGATGTTTGGCAGGGCAGCTAATATTAAACTTACCTTTTAACAAATATTAATAAAAACAAAAATTACTAAAAATGAAAAGTTAAATTCGATGTTTGTCTGATCAATGTTTCGTATATTTTTCAGTAAAATAACTATGAAACACTCGCAATATTTGTTTTGTACCGCAAATGGCCTCCGCAGTCATGGCCAACCCAGCTAAAAATTAAATTTGGCGTTTTCTGACATAAAAATAAAATATTTTTATGAAGTGTTATATCACAAGAAAGGGAAAAAAAAGTTCTTTTTAAATGTGCTAAAAAACAAAATGGCCGCCATAAGAAAAAAAGAAGTTGATGCTGGTTTCTCATAACCAAAACGTCAGAACTAAAAACTGAATACATGGGTGCATCGAGCATAAAAAGTTGTCCTAACAATGTTTTTACAGATTTTAAAAATATCTTTAAATAAAGAAAGTACAGCGCTTTTTCGAAAATACAACTTTTTGATTTTTTCAAAATATCTCAAAAACGAAAAAAGATCAAATCGTTATCAAAATGGCATTGAATTGGGAATTGAATGAACTAAAACTTTCCCCATTTAACCGATTTTCTATCTCTTATAGTTTCCAAGATACCCATACATGTATACCCAATTTGGGCCACACTGTATAATAATATAATAGTTCGGAATCTCATTTTTACTACACTTCTTTGGTTTCATGAAAGTGATCGTTGTGACATGGTTTATGTTTTCGTCTCGCGTTACGGCTTTTTTGTATCGTTGATTGGACGACTAACCAAAACTAACCAAATCTATCAAAATTGGTTGTACCGTATCGGCACCGGCACCGGTTCAAATGACTACAATAAGCTGAGACTAAGTGAAACTAACCAAAACTTGATTCGACGATTAACCAAAGCTAACAAAATCTATTAAAATTGATTATAACGTATCGTAACGGGTTCAAATTACTACAATAAGTTGATACTAACTGAAACTAACCGAAAGTTGATTGGAGGACTAACCCAAACCTATTCAAATTAATTATAACGTATCGGAACAGATTCAAATAATTAAAATAAGTTGAGACTAAATGAAACTAACCCAAAGTTGTTGACGACTAACCCAAACTAACAAAATCCATTAAAATTGATTTGAATGTATTCTGAAAAGCTTGAAATGACTAAAATAAGTTGAGAATAAGTGTAGCTAACCGAGAGTTGATTGAACTACTAACCCAAACTAACCAAATCTATCAAAATTGATTATAACGTATCGGATGACTAAAAGAATTTAAGACTAAGTGAAACTAACCCAAAATTTATTGGAAAACTAACTTAAACTAACGTATCGTAACGGGTTCAAATTACTAAAATAAGTTGATACTAACTGAAACTAACCGAAAGTTGATTGGAAGAATAACCCAAAGTAACCAAACCTATTCAAATTGATTATAACGTATCGGAACAGATTCAATTAATTAAAATAAAATGAGACTAAATGAAACTAACCCAAAGTTGTTGACGAATAACCCAAACTAACCAAATCTACTAAAATTGATTTTAATGTATTCTGAAAAGCTTGAAATGACTGAAATAAATTGAGAATAAGTGTAGCTAACCGAGAGTTGATTGTACTACTAACCCAAACTAACAAAGTCTATCAAAATTGATTATAACGTATCGGATGACTAAAAGAATTTAAGACTAAGTGAAACTAACCGAAAGTTTATTGGAAGACTAACTTAAACTAACCAAATGTATTAAAATTGATTATAATGTATCGGAACCGCTTTAAATGACTAAAATAAGTTAAGAATAAGTGAACTAACGGAAAGTTGGTTCGACCACTAGCCCAAACTAACCAAATCTACTAAAACTGATTATAACGTGTTGGAACCGGTTCAAATGACTAAGGTATAAGTTAAAACTAAGTGAAACTAACGGAAACTTGATTCGACAATTAACCAAAACTAACAAAATCTAATAAAATTGATTATAACGTATCGTAACGGGTTCAAATTACTAAAATAAGTTGATACTAACTGAAACTAACCCAAAATAGATTGGAGGACTAATCCAAGCTAACCAAATCTATTAAAATTATTTATAACGTATCGGAACCGCATTAAATAACTAAAATAAGTTGGGAATAAGTGAAACTAAACGAAAGTTGAATCGACAACTAACCCAAACTAACCAACTCTATTAAAGTTGATTATAACGCATCGGAATCGGTTCAACTGATTGAAATAGTTAAGACTAAGTGAAACAAACCGAAAGTTAAATCGAGGACTAACCTAAACTAACCAAATCTATTAAAATTGATTATAATGTATCGGAAACGCGTTTAATGACTCAAATAATTTGAGAATAAGTGAAACTAACCGAAAGTTGGATCGACGACCAACCCAAACTAACCAAATCTATTAATATTGATTATAACATATTAGAACCGCTTTAAATGATTGAAATAAGTTGAGAAAAAGTGAAACTATCTGAAAGTTGAATCGACGACTAGACCAAAGTAACCAAATCTACTAAAATTGATTATAAAGTATCTGAACCGGTTCTAATGACTAAAATAGGTTGAAACTAAGTGAAACTAACCAAAAGTTGATTGAACGACCAACCGGATTAGGTTGGTTAGTTCGGGTTAATCGTCGATTCAACTTTCGGTTAATTTCACTTAGTCTCAACATATTTCAAATATTTGAACCGGTTCTAAGACGTTATAATCAATTTTAATAGATGTTATTAGTTGGGTTAGTCACCAAATCAACTTTGGGTTAGTTTCTCTTAGCTTTAACTTATTTTAGATATTTGAACCGGTTCCTATACGTTATAATGATTTTATTACATTTAGTTAGTTTGGGTTAGTCGTCGATTGAACTTTCGGCTAGTTTCACATAGTCTCAACTTATTTTAATCATTTGAACCGGTTCCGTTACGTTATATTCAATTTTAATAGATTTGGTTAGTTTGGGTTAGTAGTCCAATCAACTTTCGGTTAACTTCACTTATTCTCAACTTATTTTAGCCATTTGAAGCAGTTCCGATACGTTATAATCAATTTTAATAGATTTGGTTAGTTTGGGTTAGTGTTCAATTAACTTTCGGTTAGTTTCACTTAATCTCAACTTTTTTTAGAATTTTGAAACGGTTACAATACCGACGTCATTATCGATTCTAATAGATGTGGTTAGTTTGGGTTAGTCGTCGATTCAACTTTCGCTTACTTTCACTTATTCTCAATTTATTTTAGTCATTTAAAGCGGTTCCGATACGTTATAATCAATTTCAATAGATTTGGTTAGTTTGGGTTAATCGTCGATTCAACTTTTGATTAGTTTCACTTTGTCTCAACTTATTTTAATCATTTGAATCGGTTCTGATACGTTATAATCAATTTCAATGGATTTGGTTAATTTGGGTTAGTCATCCAAACAACTTTCGTCTATTTTCATTTAGTCTCAACTTATTTTAGTTATTTGAACCGGTTCCGATACCTTATAATCAATTTTAATAAATTTAGTTAGTTTGGGTTAGTCGTCGAATTAACTTTGGATTAGTTTGGGTTAGTCGTCCAAACAACTTTCGGCTAGTTTCACTTAGTCTCAACTTATTTTAGTTATTTGAACCGGTTCCGAGACGTTATAATCAATTTTATAGATTTGGTTAGATTGGGTTAGTCGTCCAATCAACGTTCGGTTAGTTTCACTTAGTTTCAACTTATTTTTGTCATCTGAATCGATTTCGATACATTATAATCAATTTTAATAGATTTGGATAGTTTGGGTTAGTCGTCGATTCAACTGTCGGTTGGTGTCAGTTATTCTCAACTTATGCTAGTCATATAAAGCGGTTCCGATACGTTATAATGATTTTATTACATTTGGTTAGTTTGGGTTAGTCGTCGATTGAACTCTCGGCTAGTTTCACATAGTCTCAACTTATTTTAATCATTTGAACCGGTTCCGTTACGTTATATTCAATTTTAATAGATTTGGTTAGTTTGGGTTAGTAGTCCAATCAACTTTCGGTTAGCTTCACTTATTCTCAACTTATTTTAGCCATTTGAAGCAGTTCCGATACGTTATAATCAATTTTAATAGATTTGGTTAGTTTGGGTTAGTGTTCAATTAACTTTCGGTTAGTTTCACTTATTCTCAACTTATTTTAGCTATTGAGTTTGTCGTCGAATCAACTTTGGGTTAGTTTCACAGTGCCAAAAGATATTTAATATTTACAAAGCATTCCGTTATCGTTATATAATATGTACTTATAAAAAAAATCTGACACCTAGACGATTTTTCCGGTCTCGACCTTCACCTAATTTTATTAACATATCTATTCACTAATCCGACTATAGATTTCTCCTATTTGCCTTTGTATTTTTCATTGCTTCGTATATATTTCCACCGAAGTCCGAATAAAATATTAATAGAAATAAAATTAAGGATTTCCACAAATCCGACTCTGTTCTGAACACTCTGCCTACACACGAACGACTGATTAAACTAAAACGCTCTACATGCTGCCAACAATCTGCGGATTTTCGGCGGCTGGCACAAAATATTTGGGGGAGTGGAGCTACTAGTTTACATATACTTTGATAGTAGTATGTCATATTCGCTCTAAAAAACGATTTACCTCCCACTTATTCCACACAAGCTGAATTTTTCAAGACCTATAATAATATAATGTGTTGCATCAGCCGTAGCTTGAAGGCGAAGAGGCTGGACATATTTAATTAGGGCGTAAACCCATGACGTCTCTCATTGTTTATTGTGATACCATTGTTAGTTTATAAGCAAAAAATATGGGATTCGCTCTGTTACCTTGTCAAGACATAAGCGAAACTTTTATAAAGAATACTTTTTTTTCATTTAGGTCTTCCCTTTTTGTTATTTGAGTGTTATATTTAAAAATAACTATTTTTTAATTAAATTTTTGCACGGTTGAAACGGAGATATTTACATTTAAATTTTTTTTCGGCCATATGGACTAATGCAAATGATTTTTTTTGAATAATTATCAAAAAATACTTCCTACAAAGACCTTATTGTGCATTGGACCAAAAAATAAGTATTTTTTCCTCTATACGATGGTACCAATATCTCGATTTTTGATGATAGTGTCCTTTTGTGGAGTCTAATTTTGTATTACCTCCGGAATAAGGGTTATCTTATCATGTACTTTCATCCCTGAAAAAATCAGCTTGTGACACCATACTATATACGCAAGAATTGCAAATTATCACTAAATTAAGCTACAAAGTGCGGATCTAAATAGCGCACGGATGAGCCTTGACTTATCGTGATTTTACGAACATTCCCGACCGTTTTGCATGACGAAAATGCATTTAACAAGAGCGCCGAATACTAGCGCACGGCAGATTTAGACTAGTTGTGGTTACGGACGGAGGCCGCTGTTGGATGCTCTGCGTTTTGATGGTCGCCGTCGTGCCTCGATTTCGCTCTTATAAATAATGTATTCTGCGGCCAGTGGAGATTCAAAAATATGTAAATTCGCAAATTATAGATAGTTTATGTTAAATTGTATGTAGGGAAGATTTTATTTTTCCGTTTACTTTCGCAGGCAGTGCGCGCGCACGGGCGCACTTATTAAGAAGCCGCCCCTGGTTGACTGATTCTCAGCCAACGGTCCCGCCGCTGTCCGGCGACGGCCAACGAAGGCTTGTGTACCGCACATTGACCGTCACGTCGCCGAAAAATCGGCCGACGCCGACGTGACATTCTTGGCAATCTAGTAGTGAACACAGCTTCTGCGGCTGAGGGACTCCAAATGAAGACATCCGACCAGAAGAAGAGATTGATTTGATAAGATGCGCCTTGGAGGAAGAGGAACAACAAGTAAAAAGGAGGAGAACGTGGATCCGATCAATAATAAAAAAAGAGGGACGTTTGGCGAGTTTCACCATTTATTTGATGACTTAAAGCAAGATGAAAAGAAGCTTTCAATATGTTAGCATGTCTTATGAAAAATTTACAGAATTAATAAATTTATTAAACTCAGAATTAACATTCAAAAACACAATATTTCGTAAAGCAATCAATAAAGAAGAGTGACTGGCTGTGACTCTAAGGTATGCTGTACGTACACCATGCTCTAAGGTAAGAAAATGATCACGGCATATAAAAAAAGCTTATTATTTTATTAGGGATGTTTGTGCCAAAATAACAATTTTTCTTCGTCCATTTCTCCACTCTAGACACGCCGGAGAGTCTAGTACTTTTGTACTGATTCACTCACACACCAGACAATTTGTTTTGCGCTTGCGTAAAGACAAACGATGGTTTGATATCACACATTGGCCCAGCACAACCCGGCGGTAGCCGATTTTTGACGGTAGAGTTTCAAAGATGATGACGGCGATCATCGGTAACGTGCTGTGCCGAACAAGTGTGCCCACCTCTGTTTAATTAGATGGACTCGATCTTTACCGTATTTTGACCGAACGTAGATGACGGTAGATGGTAGACGGCAGCCGAAGAATGGCATGCAGCAAATGCGCGGGGGCACATGATATCACCGACTGTAGTGCAGACTTCCAGAAAGGCGTCAACTGTAGCGGGCCCCACAAATTGACGAGTCCTGCCCGGTATACGAGTATAAGCTCAATGTCATACAAACCGCATCGAAGCCTAAGCAAACATTTCGTCCGGCGCCACCTCCAGCCAAACCTGCCTGGAGAGACACAAATCCGCACATAGCAGACGGCCAAGCGGGCCAAGGCCTAAGCAATGGCCAACGTTCAGAAAATTATCAGCAAGCCTTCCCCCCAATTCGAGGCCGACGAGAACCACAGCGGAGGGCCAATCAACCACCCATCAACATTAATCCAAACACTGTACAACAACAACAAAAGGTTAGTGGTACTGTGCGTGCTAGCACTAATAATTTGAATAACTTGAATATAGCCGACACTATGTCAAACTTAAATAGCGTTGTAGCAAAAATCAATAATCTTGTAAATTTAAATGAACTTTACTTGGCATTGGATTGCTATTCTAATATGCTTGAAGCTTGTAGGGGCGACAAAGCCGAAATAATCCAAGCGTCTTTGCGCTTTTTTACATTTGAATACGCGAAATTTAATGTTTAAATGCTACAAATCGCTTCTTGGAACTGTAATGGCATTAGGTACAAACTGGGCGAGTTTCGTAACTTTTTGCATGCATCCAATTTTCAGGTTGTTTTTCTCGTAGAAACGAATCTGTCACCGGACTTCACTCTGAAAGTAAGGGACTATAGAATCGAAAGATCTGATAGGCCCGATCGACGCGGGGGAGGCGTGGCCTGCCTCGTACACAGGTCACTTCGCTACCGACGAGTATTTAACATTCGCTCCGCGATTGAACATATCAGTATTGAACTGGAGAGCGGCCTACGTGTATGTGGCGGTTATGCACCCCCGGGTCTTCGCCTTTCAGAAACCGATCTCTTGGCACTTCTTCCGCCAAACCGAGTATCCCTGCTGATAGGGGACTTGAATGCCACGCACGCCGAATGGGGCGGCGTAACTAACAGCAGGGGTAGATTGTTCAAGGGAATAATCAATAATAACCTGGAAATGTCCTATCATAGAACACCTAATCCCACTTATCCCCGTGCAGCCTCGTTCCTGGACATTGCCATCACTCGGGGAATTATCAGGACTTCTCAGCTGCTAGAGATTAACGACATCAACTCTGATCACCTTCCAATCAAGATTAGCCTATACTGTAGGGTCCCCTTATCTAATGACACCGTCATATCGTATAGGAATATTGATTGGAGGGTGTTCAGGGCACAGCTTAATGAGTTGACTGTGATCCCCGAGCAGCTGACAACAGTCCAGGAGCTAGAAAACGAGGTGGAAACTCTCACGTCAAATATCCTGCGCATCCGTGATGCTCTGTGCACTAGGGTTGCCGTGCACCCTAGCACCGAATCCCTCCCTGAACACATCCTGAATCTTATAACCTTTAGAAATCGCCTTCGACGGAGATGGCAAAGAAACCGGACACAAATGGGATCCGCTCGCATCAATGCGCTGTCGGAGGAAATTAGGGTGAAAATACGTGAGCATAGAAACCAAATGTGGTTGGCTTATATCAATACAATCAGCAGGGACGACGGTTCCCTATGGAAGCTGGCCAGGCGAGTCCGCGGAGGCACAGCACAAATGCCTGTGATAAGCCATCTAGGCCTAGAATTCGGCGACGACGCCGGAAAAGCTGATGCTTTCGCGGATTACCTGGGCAGCGTCTATAGCGCGGCGCCTGACACCCTGCCAGAACAGGAGCTCTTTACGCGTACTATAAACACATTCCGGCAATGTAAATACCCTATTCCCCCGGCAGTACTTGATGGACTGAGAATCACTCCAGCGGAAATCCGCAAAGCTCTTAGCCGTCTTCCGAGAAATAAAGCTCCCGGCCCCGATGGTATTCCGAATTCAGTCCTGAAAAATCTACCGCAAAAAAACCATCATCCAGTACATGCACATAGTTAATGCGGTTATTCGGCTACAACATTTCCCTGCATCCTGGAAAATAGCGTGCATAATACACTTCCCGAAACCGGGGAAAGACCCGGCATTACCTGCATCTTATAGGCCTATCTCGCTTCTGAATGCCCTCGGGAAGGTGGCTGAAAGGCTAATCTTGCCGAGGGTAAACAATGAAGTAGAGAAGCTTAAGATCCTCCCACAGGAGCAATTCGGCTTTCGCGGACAGCATGGCACCGTCATGCTGGCCGCGAAAATAGCGACCGACGTCTACAAAGGTTTCAGGAACAAACAGTCAACCGCTCTCTTACTACTTGACATCGAGAAGGCTTTCGACAGGGTGTGGCACGATGGGTTGCTGTACAAGTTGTTGGCAATCCACAACATGCCCCTGTACTTGACAGCACTCATCGCGTCATACCTTGGCGGGCGAGCCTTCACGACTAAAATAGGCAATAAACTCTCAGCCAGTAGGAACCTACTCGCGGAGGTGCCTCAAGGAACTGTATTATCGCCGCTATTGTTCAATCTTTATATAGCAGATATCCCGTCATGTCCAAATACCCACAAAGCCTTATTTGCTGACGATACAGCAATTTATTCCCTTAATCCTCAAGTAGAGCTGGCTAAGGAAAATCTCCGGGAACACATGGATATTCTTGTTCCATACTATGAGAGGTGGAAGATAACGCTCAACCGCTCTAAAACCGAGCTTATTATCATCACTTGAAAGAGAAAAGACATTAACGTCACCCCTCTCATGTTAGGAAACACTCCTATACTCCCACAACCGAACGTGAAGTATCTAGGCATCACCCTAGACAACAAACTTAATTTTAGCCGGCATATACAGGCAATATCATCAAAAAATGCAATGGTAAAAAGGGAACTAACATCACTTGTGACAGCTAGGTCATTCCTTAGTCCTGGTAATAAACTAATCCTATACCGCGCCATCATCCGGCCAGCTCTCCTCTACGGCTCACCAGTCTGGTGTTCCGTAGCCAGGACGCATAAACAGAAATTACAGGTTATGCAAAACAACTATCTCAGAGCTGCATTTTCTTTAACCCTACGGGACCGCATCAGAGTAGAAGACCTGCATGCGTGGGCGAAGATGGAATACATCGAAGAGTACATCGATGCCCTCGCATGTAGGTTTTTTAAAAGGCAGATCGCGGGTTCCCCTCTCACTGCCAATATAGCAAATGAACGCTATGATCCCGAAAATCCAGTCTCCCATGGAACAATATACCGTGAAATCTCATTATATTATAAACAGCTCATGCCTCCATAAGACAGGAACCTTTGGGAATCATAGTTCGAAAGGCTACTTTCGAAAGTACTCGAAAACTATCTCTTTAAGCTCATTTTAACATCTAATCAGGAGCACAGAAACGCAATACCCATAAGGTAACTTGCGCGCTCTGTCTCCTGCCTGGCCAATCCATGGCATTCGGAAGCGTGGGCGGGGCCTATTAAAGAAGCTGGCCGGCGTATAAATACCATATATTTAATACTACTATATCGTGTGTCAAGCTTGTTTACTATGGAACTGCAGTTCGCCGCGGATGTACTTGTCGCACTCATTGCACTTGCTTGATGTGTACTGGTCGGGATACACAAATTCTTTTATTATTGCTTAAAACCATAAAGAAGGGTGTGGTATTTTAATTAACCACTTTTAATGAACAGTATAACATAGGGTGGTGAGAGAAACTGAAACATGTATTCGGTATTGATATAATTTAATAATGCAGGTGTAAATTGCATTTAAATATAATGGAGATAAACAAACAATGTTTTCTTTGTTAAATAGAAAAAATATATATACAATTCTTAGACTAAAACTTTCAATCACTCATCATTCGTTCCAGTATAAAACTAAAATTACAAAAGGTTTCTTAAATTTAAAAATGTGTACTGAAGCGTCTTGATTGTTTGATTTAGAAATTAGTTTTTATCTTTATTATTTTAAGACTTCGTCTTCAACTTAGTAACTTTCACACAGCATACCTTGTCCCTTCGACTGTTTTACCTGCCTTGCTTTACAGGAATTCGACCAGGAATGTCAGTCTGCCTTCCGCCATTTTATGTTCCAACGGGAACGGGGATGCTATCGTTTCTAACTTCGAAGAATTGCTTTTAAGAAGCACAAAGGAGGTCTTTGTCCAAACCTTGGACAAAGATAACTGAGGTGCACGAAATATTTTCTAATATTCGTGCATACAAGAGAAATTGGCCCAAAAAGGAACTTGACCTTTGGCCGGAGAACAGCACGTTTTACTGCTATTTAAGCGAACGTCTTAACTGAACTGCAATATGATCTTTCGGGAGGGACCATAACGCGGGAAAACTCGGCGTCGGTTTTTATCTGAGAGGGGGAAAACATCTTCTTTCTTTCTTTGACAGACTGCTGTTTACTGACGGAGACACGAATATATTAAATTGAAAACGTTTGGATTGACCCCAATCGAACTGGTAAAATGACATTTAGCTGTATCGGATGGAATCGACCATCCAGGGTTGAACTAAGGGGCATTAAAGAACTTGACATTTGCTGATTTAAATGTACAAATTGAGTTGTACCCGGGGTGAAATAAATCTATTTTGTGTTTAATTATGGCTCATTCATTCTACGTACATACAGGGTGTTATCACCAAACTATAGTACAAGATGGCGCCGAATGGCATACAGTCGGTAATTTCCAAGTTAAATAGATTTAATAAAAATGAGTTAATAGAAATCATAGTAAACAGAAAAATACCAGAAAGCATCGCAGACAGTAATATTTTAAAGTATATTACTGCAAAATACTGTGAAAGATGTTGTGAATCGAGTGTTAACAACGAGATATTTTCCGATGCTGTTGACTCGCCAATGGAGGCGAGTTGTCAATTGCATACCTGTATTCGACAAAAAGTTCAGCTGGAATCTAGAAACAGTGAGTTTTTAACGCTAAATAAACTAACATCTCAGCTTGAATGCAGAATAAAAGATCAGGAAGAAATAATCAAATTGCTTCAATGCCCTAATAATAAGGATTCGGCCCAGCAAGGTTGCAAACCTCCTGCGAGCTCAGCCGGTAACAATATACAACAGGTTTCTACATCTTTACGATCTCCACAAAATACTACACGATCAAAAGCCGAAAATAACCAGACACGAGACACCAACAAAAACCTTATAAACCAAAATGCGACAGCTCTAGATCCGGTGACAAAAAATGTGTTTACAAGTTCACAAGTAAATATGGGAATCGCTAGTGCAATGAACTCTTTAAAAACAAACAGTCAAAATGTAAACATAAACAGGCACGCTGACACAAACAAAAAAAAATAATAATAATAAACCACTGATTGGCACAGGGCAACTAACAGATAACAGCCAAATTAAAACTATCCCCAAATTGGGATATTTACATGCCTACAGATTTCACCCAGAAACTACCGCCAATGTTTTACAAAGGCATTTAAAAAACTCAATACCGGAGATCGACTTTAAGTGCGAACTATGGAATAAAACAGATAACAGCGCTTCATTCAAAATCGCATTCCCCATTACTGACGTCGACAAGGTCTACGATTCTCAGATCTGGCCTGCTGGAACCGCGGTGCGCCGATTTAAATTCCCCAGAAAAAATTTTCAAACACCTTTTCAACGTCAGACGACGCCTTAAGTAGCAAGACTGTTGACGACGAGTACACTTATTGTACTAAAATATTTCATTTAAATGTATAATGTTTAAGTAATAAAATTAATCAACTGCTGCTATTCCTTGAAACTACCCTATATGACATACTATGTTTTTCTGAACACTGGGCTACTGAATTCAATTTAACACATGTGAATATTTATGGTTTTAAATTAATTAATTTCTTTTGTAGGTCGAACACTGTACACGGGGGTACCTCCATATTTATAAAGCAACACATTTGTGCCGAATCTCTTGAATTAAAAGATTATTGCCAGGAAGTGGATGCCGAGTTCTGTGGTATCTTACTACCAAAGTCGCACACTGTTGTAATTTGTCTGTACAGGTCGTGCCTCGGAAATTTTGGCGTTTTCCTACAAAAATTTGAATTACTCTTGGAGTATCTGATAACGGTATCCAAAAAAATTATTGTTTTGGGTGATTTCAATATCAATTTTAGAATGCCCAATCCTAACAGTAACTTAACTGAACTCATACATTTAATAAATTCCTATGGTCTGCAGGTAAGCATATCTGAATTCACGCGAATAAACTCTGTGTCACAAACTTGTATAGACAACATTCTTACCAACTTAGACAACAATAAATACTATGTAGGTGTCATTGACCCGTGTCTGTCCGACCACCATGGTCTAATAATTTCTGTCAATGATAGTCCTCAGATGAGCAAATCCTCATTAAACATTCGAAACTTAAGTAGTAAAAATATAGATAAATTCGATCAGTCTTTGAAAAACATAAACTGGGATTTGTTTTATGGGACCGATTCTGACTCAAGTATACTGACCAGTTATCTTTTAAGTATATTTAACGATCTTATTACCAAACATTTTCCATTTAAAAAAATCACCTCCAAGAATTCCAAAATCAGTCCATCCGGCTGGTTTAACGACAGCTTGCGTAGTATGCGTAACACCTTATCTGCTTTAAAAACTGTCTGTGTCCAAACTAAATCTGCTGATGATTATAATGCCTTTAATTTATTTAAACATAAATATAGAAAAGAAATTAATAATGCCAAGTCTTCCTCTTATAGGGATTTCCTAATAAATTCTGTTAATAAATCCAAAGACTCCTGGAAGTTAATAAAGCAAGAATGCAACAAAATACAAGATAACGTGGATTGTAAC
>MU183861.1:320930-355422 GCA_016904865.1 Pissodes strobi | reverse complement strand
GGGGGGGTGCACAGAGGGTCCGCTGGGGCCTAAGTGCCGTTACCTTTCAAGGCCACCGTCTCACCATTTTCAAATTCCAAATTCCAGTTGGTCCAGCGAAATGCTTTCAACACCTCTGGTGTTTTAGTGGTCAGATGCTGCTTGTTATACGTCCGCCCCGAGTTCGATTCTCGTCGATTGCAAGGTATATTTTGTTTACTTTTTAGGTTTGTTTTTTATTAATTTATATTTTTTCTTGATTTTGGGCATGCCCTGGGTTAGTTTTGGTTAGGTTTTGTTGGTTGCGCCCCCGTAGGGTCATGAAAAGCCATAATAATGCCTATCCTTGTTTCGCATTACGCATGTCCGCAGCTTTTGCATCGAAAAGTTAGTTGGTTCTCTAGCCTCTTGCCACTTTTAGGGAGCATATATTGGTCATATTGGTCTAGTGCATTTCAGTTCGCGAAAACAGTATTGTTATAGTTCGAAGTGAGCAAGATGGCCGCTAGGATATAGGTAAAAATTTACATATTGCGTTACAATTTTAAGAATACGGTTGCAGTTTATATTGCTTAATGTTTATGTATTGTCTTTTTATTTGAAATTTGTATTATATAATCTCTTTGTTTGATTTACTTGGATGTTTCAAAATTGGAACACCGGACGCGAATGGATGCGTATGCCATGAATATTCAAAATTATATTCTAGTTAAAAATTGAGTCTTTTCATTACTAAATGGTATAAAAACTCTAGTGAATCATAATTAGCATTCATATGTATTTTGTTAGACAAAATTAACTATTTTGTCATTCCCTTTCAGGACTCAGATGCTGAAAAACCATCAGAAGCCAGTGTCAATCATCTTAGTGGACGTCAATTGAAGGCACAAGCAGTAGGGAAATTTTGTACTCTTGGTGGCATTGTACATCTGGGCGAAGAAGAAAATCTTTCGTGCGATGACAGCGTCGACAATGGAGAATGTAACGCGGAAGATTATCTACATCTTGTTCGATTAAAAAACAATCAGACCGGAATGAAAAAAATCGGATTTTAGATCGTTCGTTCCAGAGTTCATTTTACCAATGCAATCACTGCCATAATAGAGAGGACGCTCTTTCATGTTTCGAATCATCCAGAAATTTAGATATTATCTTCTTTGAAAGACATATTTGAAACATATGCTAAGCAAATAGGGCAGCACAATTTTCAAACACACACTGAAGAGATACGATATTTTATTGCCATTTTATAGGTGTTCGGTTATCTTCAGGGGGGCCGCTAGAGAATGTTGCGGTTGCGGGAAGTATATACCGATACTTACAATCCTTTAGCTGCAAATTCCATGACATACAATAGGTTTGAAATGCTAAAACGCTTTGCTCATTGTGCCGATAACAACACCCTGGTACAAGGTGATGCATTCGCGAAAGTTCGACCCCTATTTGATATGGTAAGTGTCCCTTTGGATGAAATACTTAGCATAGACGACTGCATGGTACCTTACTTTGGACGTCACGGAGCCAAACAATTTATTAAGGGCAAATCAATCCGGTACGGATACAAGGTTAGGTCGTTGTGTAATACAGACGGGTATCTTACTCAAATCGACCCAAATCAGGGGAAGCAAGATGGAATTGGGCGTAGGAGGTTCTGGGAATATGACTTTCGTGTCAAAGCGTCCAAAACATATTCCTGTCAAGTTCTATGACGGCAAATAATTGTCGTCATTGAAGCTAGTGACTACGCTCTAAGATATTGATTACAAGTACACTGGAAGTATAAATCCTAATGGGACCGAAAAATGTCTTTTACCATCCAAGTTCGATGTGAAGAAAACTGCTCGAGGAACATACGAATATCTCTCAGATAGAAACTCGATTCTTACTGTTTGTTACTGGAATGGCAATCGGCCAGTACTAATTGTTAGTTCCTGTAATCCAGTACTACCTGTCAAAGAAGTAAGTCGTAGAGTATCGACTGAAAAGAAAGTTTCTGTTCCGCAACCAAATATCATTGGCCAATATAACAAGTATATGGGCGGAGTTTACCGCATGGACCAGAACATTAATAATTATTATAGAATAATATTTATTGTACCAAAAAAGTGATTGAGGACACTTTTTGTCTTTTGTTTAGATTCTGCAATGCATGGCAATAGTACAGTCGCCAAGAGGATTGTGAAAAAGTTGATTTTCTTAAGTTTAAACGCGAAATTAGTGAAATTACCACCACGTACCTGAAAAAATATGAACAACCTCCTGTCACTGGTGATAGCATAGATCTAAAACATTAAAATTATTATTTGACAGAGTGCATGATCAAGTAAGATTCGATGGCTTGAATCCCGGGATGGTCTATGCTGCAAAACACAATCGCTGCGCCATTTGTCAGAAAAAAACAAACAAAGATGTGTGAAAAATGCGTAATAAATTTGCCAAGCAATGCTTTAAAACATATCATGTTAAATAATATAGTATTTTAATGGTCCTGTTTTTAATACAACCATGTTAAAATAAGAATGCTTTATTTTTTACCAATTTTAAATAGGTAACTCTAATATGCTCAGTGTTCTAAAATTGGAACAGCCTTTTTTAAAAAACAAATAACTATCAATTATGTAATTTTTCATAAAAAGTCATGTAATATTAACCTAATTTAGCCACAACAACCATACTATATCCTGATATTAACAATTTGAAAAACTTGGGCACATAAGGTAAGCAAAAATTAAAATACTTGGGCAAAAATCGGTTAATATGGTACTACAACCAGTAATAATGTCATACCTCCAAGGACTTAAAAACACAGTTTTCCAGCAGGATACTGCTCGGCCACATATCGCAAGGGTTACCATCGAATTTATCGAGAACGCCAGCACTAACTTGCTTCTATGGTCTTCTAGGTATCCGGCCTTCCAATCGTGTGGGATATGGTTGGGAGGATAGTGAGTAATATAATATAATATATACTTTTATAAATATATACAATTTACGTTTTCAATTTGATTTTAAAAATTAATAATATTCCTTGTTTATGATATTTTCAGAAGTAATGTGATTAATTTTTGTTCGATTTTTTTGAAATTTTTATCGATTATTATAATAGACGAAATATATCCTCTCTGAAAATGTCATAAAAATTCGCTTGGGTTTTCATTTAATTATGCCGGTCAGTATATTTCTTCGGGAAATACAGCTGACAAAATATTGTCGAACTAAAAATGTAGAAATCACAAAGATTTCGAAATGGAACTAAAATATAATCTGACGCATTAACTGTTTGTTTTTTAGAATTTATTTGAATTGTCTTGCCTATTTTAGTCCAAGAATTAGTCTAGAAAAGATCTAAGTGTACACCGTGTGTGATCACCGCTTACATTCTTTTGCTGAATATTTTAACTTCTTCAAAAATGACGAACAAAAAATTGTTTTATTGAATATCAAACTATTCTGTTAATAATTTTCGTCAATGATTTTGGGTTTTCAAAATAATAAAGGCCCCTTCCCGATTTTTTTGAAAAACAGAGGGTAAAAAAAATCACATCACTTTAGTAAATGTTTCCAAAGCACCATGCAAAAAATTCATTTGTTTGTTTATTCCGAATTTCCGTTGCGCTACTGATGCAATGTTATCTTAGCAAGTATTTATAATTATAAAGAAAATATCAACAAATCAAAGTAAATATGTTTATTATCTCGAGTCCGAAGCGTTACATCATCACCATTACTCCATATAATTGAAAGCCATTTCGGATGATGGATTTAATATATTGGTGGCCGACTAAAGCCATTGCCCTAATTATGTCAGTATAAATAAGAATAGTCGCAGTGCATTAATAATAAATGTATGTGATATTTTCGAAGATTTAACGAATCGTGATTAGTCGATATAGGCGATAATTAATTTTTTTTTAAGATATTGACTGGCTAGCATTAATGATACATTCTGCTGTAAAGCTAATGGTCCTATTTTTGAGAACTAAAGTCTGATTTTTGCTTCTTTGTTCTTTAGGCATGTATCTTAATTCAATGGGGAGCAAAAATATGTTTTAATCCCTGAAGTACCAAGAGAACTTTAAACATTATCGCCTTATATCAAAAGAACTTTAAGAAACATGTAGCATATATCAGTAAATGATTCCAATTAAAGCTAAATATACAGTAAAAACAACAGTTTTTAATAAAATAATAATATAAGTAAAAAAAGTATTCTGACAAAATCTCAGCTGTTTTTCATTAACGTAAACATTAATATCTACGTTATTGCAATTGGCCAAATTTAATAAATTGATAGCGTATGTTTGAAATATTCCTATAGTAACCGACAAAAATACAATTTCATTACTTTTTTTTCTTTTAATTCCTCAGCAAATTGCATCCTTCTCCGCTTCTTCCTTAACTGGTATGTTGGGGTCTCTCATGACCCCCGACCTCGAATATCTGCAGCGCAGCGGGCACCTTAATAGCCGTATGTCTTAACTAGCGTCTCACCGGTACATGGAGCCTTGATCGCGACTTCCGCCGAACGGCATATTTTATGACAATACATGCGTTGTTTAATGTTTACATTTGTATTTTTTACATTTCCACTTCATGCCATGCCCTGCACTCGCTTCGCTCGCGGCGAGGCGCAACCAACAAAAACTAACCCAAGGCATGCTAAAAAACTAACCAATCCAATAAAAAGAATTGTAAGCGCCGGGCGTCGAACCCATTACTCGCCACCTTCTCAAAAAGTCTTATAGAAACGCGTGAAGTGAAAAAATGTGTAAACAACATTGACGAGCGGAGTTCGGGATCAAGGCTCTCTGTACCGGCGAGACGCTAGTCATGTCAACGTTGATTTAGTAGTTACTAAAAGCACGTTCGAGCAACATCTATCGTTTTCGAATTATTTATTTGGGGGGTCACGAGAGATCCCAGTATAGCAGTTGGCGATGGCGCGAAAATATTTAACAGAAAAAGAATTGAATGAACTTGCTGCGAATGTATGTCGGAAAATGAAAGTGAACATAGTTATATGATTCAGAGTCGGAAATAGAATTGGAAATCCAGTTGGAAATTGTGGAAGAAGAAAGCGTTAGAGATTCTGATGAGGTAAGTCGAACCGGAAACTATAATTATGGCAAAAACCGGTATAAATGGGCAAAAAAGCTCCTAAAAACATGTACGAAGGCCACTTTAAAATTTAGTGACGCACTTACCAGTACTCAAAGGGCCTGCTCAAATAAGAAACCAGTCTACGCCTTACGAAGCTTGGCAACTACTTTTCACAGAGGATAAATATTCTAATCATTATATTGGAACATATTAACGCAAAGATAACTGAACTCTCATCCAACTATCAAGGAAACCGCGTGGTTTTTGTTGACCATTTGGGCTTAGCCGAGTTGAAAGCCTTTCTAGGACTAATCTACTTAGCATGAATTTTCAAATCAGAGCGAGAAGATAAAACGTCGTTAGTCTGTACTGATGGTACATGAAGAAAAATTCCAGTTCCATCGGCAGAAGAACCAGTGAGACCTCAGCTAAAAAGGCAGAGATGTTTCTACTGTCCAAGAGGCAAATATCAAAAATACTCAAGCAGTTGTTCAAAGTGCTTCAAAATTGTGTGCAAGGGGCACTCGATCCAACAAATTCAATGTGGTTCGTGCCATAATAATCAAAATATGCAAGAAAAAGCAGGTTGTCAGTTTTTTCATAGTTGGCTAAAAAGTTGCTTTTTGTGTTTCAGGAGAGCGATCCATGAATAAACAAGACTCCTGAGAAGCTGCAACGAGAAATTCCTATTTTTATTTTTTTATTCTGTTTTTTTTTCAAAACATGTCCAAGAATGCATGACAATTTCTTTATTTCTTTTTCAAGAAATACTTTTCAAAATTGAGATGCATTTTTTGCCATAACTAGTTCCCAATGAACCAAATAATAAAAAATACAGAAAAAATATCTATTGATTTATTCTAAAAAATATGACCGAGGTAAGATGTAAGACTGCGTTATACCAGTTACGTTCCATGAAACTTGCGTACCAACATAGAGTTAAACTTCCCGGTATATTAAACAATTTTTTTATATTATTTTGAATATTTTGCACAGATCTAGAATTCTAACATGTATCACACACTAATTCTGATCCTAGATCCTAGTTTGCTGACTTTTGATCACAAAGTTTTTTGTTTTTATCTCAGGATCTCAATATTTTTGTTACAAAGTCATTTTAAACCATTTTGACCCATAACCTCATGACACCTTCATAAATAATTTGAAGCCATGATAAAAAAAATACGGTGTGTGCGCAAGGCCACACGACAGAAGTGAAAAATTCAGTAAAGCCATATCAAAACCAACTTACTGTTTGCCAAATGAAAGAACCTGGACGGAAAGAATGCGGACAAAAAATGTCCTCGCATAATTAGATGCTGCCACATTTTTTTCCCAATAATCCTAATTTATTTTCTGTCTAGTTTCCTATAGTGAATTTACATATTTAAGTTTCCTACTTGAATACTTAATTTTGTTATTTTCCTTAATACTACTGTCTTCTATTATTTACTATTTTATTTACACAAAGAAATACGGAATACGGAATAAGTATACTATAATATTTCTAATGTTTATATTTTATTCGCCTTCAAGCTATTTAAAATACGCGACAATAGGCAACAGTGCGACATTTACTTGATTTTTAGCGGGGAGACAGTTTCGTGATTGGTCGCAGGATATATTAAATACACTTTGACCCTAGACCAACACCTAATTTTTTTTACATATTTTAAAATTGCGGCAGCGACTTGCTTTAGCCATTGGCGTAGAAATTGCCGAGGCCGAACTGCGTGGTTATTTATATTATTTGGTTTGTAGGGTCTGGTGATATATATGTTTCGTCGATTTTGCAAATTCTCTTTTTTCACTGGAAAGGGGGTGTCCTATATAGTAGTTTAAGCCAAAAAAGTCAGAAGATCCGCTACATTTGAACCGAAAAAATGCCCTCAAAGTTCGAGTTTTGACACAAATTTTCAGCACCACTTCACAAAAGCACTAGAAATATAGACAATACACATCTGAAAATCAATTATCGGGTGAAAATATTAACTAGGATACAGTTGCGTCGAACGAGAGACCTCCGTTTTGTTCCGGTCCTAATTTAAAGCGACTCATAGCCATAGCCCCATTAAAAAATTAAATTTTACTTTATCCATCCTCCTTTTTGCTGTCAACTGTCACAATAGCCAAAACAAAGATTTTTAAGAAGGCACACTGTTGCCAGACGTTTACTGTAGTTTCGTTAGCAAAATTCATTAGAAAAATGGTGCGCTATAAGCGCAGCTTATTCACTACCAGCTAGTCATCTTGCGGCGGTATCCTTTGATTTGGGAAAGTCAAGAACCAAGTTTTGCAAATTTTAGAAGAGGGTCATGACTTAATATTGTTTTAAACGCCTAGGCATCTGAATAATACTTTTGACAGTTCGTTTAATTTGAAATATGCTTGTTCTACTAGCGTGCGTAAAGTATTCACTTTACGCACTCTTTAAGATTCGTAAAATAGGCTTTTTAATGTACAGTGCGTAAAATAAGTTATTTTACGCACTAGTGCGTAGAGTAAATCTGACATATTTTTTGACATTTAGGGCAATGCGTTAAATAATATATTTTACGCACTAATGTGTAAAATAATTTATTTTACGCACTAGTGCGTAAAGTAATTTAATAGTATTTTTGTTTTTTCATATATTTTTCGGTAGTAGAAAAAATTTTGTATGCTACTCATGTGTAAAGTACCCTTTTTTTATTCAATTTCAATTAAATTTTTTTATCAATATTCCCATTCATAAAAAAAGGTTCACTTTACACACTTGTTGCATAAATAACTATTTTATCGTCTAAAATCCGTTTAAAAACGATTTTAAAACGCACAATTGTATAAAAATCCGAAATTTCCGACCCTCTCAGGCCGAGGCTTCGGACGAATTTGTCATGTATTTTGAAGCGAAAATTCATTTTAAATTCAACTGTGGAACTGAACCGCTCAGGGCGCAGTGCCCGACACTCCAACTTTCCGATTTCGATAGAGTTGACTAGCTGGTAGTGAATAAGCTGTGCTATAAGTGTCTCTACTCTTTTTTGTATTTAGGTGAATGATTTTTTTATTGCATTAGCACATCCTATATTGCTCGACGAGCGGTGTGTGTGCGAAGATGTTGATTGACACGGTTCTTGAATAGTTAGTTTGGGGAACAGATGTCCTGGGAGCATATTCGCATGTAACAGGCAAGATGTCCATTCGGCAATGCCGATCGTTTCTTCATATGTGACGTGCACGATAGCATTTAGTCAGATGTCGTGACTGTTACATAGAATCAACAAATAAGGCTTCAATTATTTTAACACTTCATGCATGGCCCCCCGCTCGCTTCGCTCGCTACGGGGGCTCAACAAACAGAAACTAACCAAAACTAACCCAAAATAAAAATAAAATAAAATAAAAATTTTGGGTTAGTTTTGGTTAGCACCTGGTTAGTTTCTATTTGTTGAGCCCCCGTATAGGGAGGGAAGCGAGCGGAGGGCCATGCATGAAGTGTTTAAATAATTGAAGACTTATTTGTTGATTCTATGTAACAGTCACGACATCCGACTAAATGCTATCGTGCACGTCACATATGAAGAAAAGTTCGGCATAGTCGAATGGACATCTTGTTTGTTACATCCGAATATGCGTCCTGGGAGTGAGTTCCACAGTGATGCAGTGCGCCAGACAAAGGAGCTCTTGTAAAGCGATGTTCTAGGTGTTTTCAGTTGTACGACGAACCGGTGCGCTCTTGCCGTCTATCGTGACTGTCTGACAGGCGTTGTCAGGGGCGGGATAAGGCGGGCCAAATCCTGGGAACATCTGCCGTAAAAGTATCTGTAAAACAGGGATTTCTCGGTCACATGTTTGCGGTGTTTTAGACTATCCAAATTCCGGGTCACCTACAAGACGCACAACTCTCTTCTGAACGGAATCCAGTAGCTTTAGGGTGTGCTCTGGCGTGGCACCCCAGAAGTGTGAGCAATATTCTAAGCACGGTCTTATTTGCGCTTTGTAAAGCAAGAGCAACTGCTGCGGTGTATACATTTTTTGTTGCGAACTAGCGTACCAAGCTTCTGGGAGGCTGATTTTGCGACTTTAGCAACGTGGTCATGTCAGGACATATTGCTGTTGACCGAGACCCCCAGTAGTCCGATTGAATGAAGATGAAGGGATGGTCGATCCTGCCATAATGATATCATTGCCCGCCGTATGGTAAACGTGGCTGCATGGATGATTGTTCAATGTGCATTTGCATTCATTCATCGGAATAAAAGAGACACTCATTCGATTACACTATTCCTTTGTATGTATACCTATATTCGTCAAATATTTCACTTCACACATGACCCTCCGCTCGCTCCGGGGGCGTAACCAAACAAACCTAACCCAAACTAACCCAAGACATTTCAAATGAGGAAAAACAAATTTGCATTTTCGACTGACAAATTTCAATTTTTTTTATTTCCGGCATGCCTTGGGTTAGTTTTGTTTGGTTGCGCCCCCGAAGCGAGCGGAGGGTTATGCGTGAAGTGGAATATTAAATAAACTTAAATAGTAAACAACACTGTTATTCCCCATAAGAAAATGTGCAACTTTTGGAAACACTGTGCCAGGCCCCCGGTGGCGGTTACTAAAATTTCATTATTTTCACTTACAATTTCAATATTTTCACGTTACACCTCGGAAAGTAGTAGTGGAAGTTTGCCCTTCTAGGGCAATTTAGGCTCAAAACGCGGATATTTTTTCGGCTCAAATGTGGCGAATCCTCCGATTTTTTGGCTTAAGCTACTCTATAGGACACCCCTTTTCTAGCGAAAAAAAAAAGAAAATTTGCCAAATCGACACAACCTATATATCATCAGACCCTTAATTTGATGATATCTTTGAAGATTTTTAACCTTTCTTATATTTTTCTTGCATTTGGTGATTATTATACGCGGTTAACTAATTTTTATATATTTCGGATAACTCTCCTAACTGAACTCTCTAAATTAATTGCAAAACAATTCCGAACGTTCTATAAAGAGCGTTTTGGAACATACTTGCTTCAATATTGCCTAACTTTTAATACAAAAATTGAATTTATAGAGAATTTATATGAATTAGCTACGATAAACCGTTTTTTTCCAAATTAAGCGACGTCATCAATGACGTAAATACAAAACCTTCGGGAAACGAACTCTACTTATTACTACAACATATTTATGTAATACATACAACAAATAATATCATAGAATACTATCCTTATTATAAAAATGAGATATTATTATATGACATATTTTGTACTATAAGACTGTAATATAAAAAAAAACTGTAATTAATTTTAACGTCTTAAACTAATCAATATTATCAATAATAATATGGTAAGAATAACCTCGTGCGCCCATGGGAAGGCAAGATTTTTTACGTGCTAGTCCTCTACCCCCTTCAGTCGTTGTTAAGGTTCACTCGCTTGGCGCACTATAATTTAAAAATTTAAAATTAGAAAAAAAGGTTTCTTGGAGGCAACGGGCATCGATATGCTAAGTGAGCAATCTACGATCTAGAGCTATGCCGCCGGCCGATGGAAATACGTGCGTCAAGCGTAGACACCTCAGTCCCAGATAAACTGGGCCTCAGTTTTATTCACTACCCAAGAAAATGTGTGCTGAACGCGCTAAAAGACGTGTTCGCTTAAAAAGCTCGTAAATCGTTAAACAATTTCACAGATACCTTTTTATGATTTGGATCTCGACTACTGTTTACAATGCATGTGAAAAATTAACTTTTCAACGGTCTGTGAAAATAATAGTTTTCAAAAATGATTATTAGCCTGTTTTTAAACATTTTCAAGCCAGTCTTAGAAAAAATATTTTAGTTTAACGTATTAACAAGAGTGGACGCTTATTTCGTCGATTTCTTAAAGTACTCATTTTCATCTCTGTTGCCAACCATCATCCATTTAAGTCTGTCTATTGGTTAGACCTATAAATAAATACATACATGGGATTTTTTCGATCCGGGTATTAAAAACTTTTGAAGATGGTAAAATTGTTTTTCTCCGATTGACAGCAAATATTAATTTTGCAGACACATATCAATCAGCAAAGTATTACTTTTCCTGTCCAGGCAGCAAAGTAAGTACTTTGCTGCCTAGGCAGCAAAGTGATTAGTCTCCATGGGAATAAAACGTTTGACATAAGTTGTCAAACTATAATTATTATGGACATATACATTTTTATAGCAACCAACCGTTCCAACAATTGCGATTTCTATCAAATTTTGTCTTAATTTATCACTACAGGAAAAATAAAAAGATTGTGGGAATTGTAATAATTTGCAAATATACAATATACATATATCATTATAAACAATCGGAGAAAAAATTATATGTTCAACTCGGCAGCAAAGTAGATTGACTGCCTTAGCTGAATTCCTAGCCTCCCTACGCTCGGCTATGAACTATCAGTCGCGGCAGTCAATCTACTACTTTGCTGCCTAGTAAAACAAATAACTATTTTTATTTTAAATCGTTATAATACATTTGACGGTTGACACCCCAATGCACTGAATTTTTCACCTAAGGCTTGGAACATTATATCAATATGTGTACATTTAACTCAAGTGCTCAAGATAATACGAATTAGTTTGATTGGTAGGAGTTATAGTACATTAGTGCCTCTTTATTATAAGTCAGTAAGAGAGTTGTAGTAGTTAAAATCCAGAAAAATTATAGCAATACATATTATCTGCCTAGTCCACTTTTGCCTATTTGCTTATTGAATATGACTAAAAAACGATGGTAAATTATTTTTGCGCTGACTATTGTATCTTTTATTAATTTAACGTGTTTTTGTGTCTTCTTTTTCTGAACATTGAACTATGAATTTTAATATTTGTTGTACGCGGATGATCTAAAGAGGTAACGATAAAGGTTATACATTTGTATAAGAAATGCTTTAGCAAAACAGATTGGGGTTAGCCTAGCACTGGATGATACATTAGACTTAATTCACCTTTTATTATATTTCATTCTAGCTGCTACATCAAATAAAGTCACAGTGCCAGCTGCAGATGGGACGACACCGAAGTAATTGAAAAACCACCAGTTTCGTTTACATACACGAAGAGTATGAGGAGCTGCATTCCGTTTTTAGTTTTTAGGTCCCTAGAGATTCATGAATCATGATATTTTGATGTACAGTTTCAAGACTTGATGCCTGCACCAGCTAATCAGATAAGTTGGTATATAATTTTCCTTATTATAGTAAAAGTGGCATCTTCTACATTTCTCTTGGTTTATAAACCAAATTGATAGTTGTACAGGAAATCATTATTTTCAATGGTAATATTATCTCTATCTTTCATGAATTTATCTCATATTTTAACGATGTTACTAATTAAGCAGATAGGAGTACAGTTAGGGGTTTCCGTTTGATCACCTTAAATACTGGTATAATTATCGACATTTTCCAATCATGAATTTCCAGAACATAAAGTGATGTTTTTAGATGAGGTTTGTTCGGTATTATATGGTGCAGCAGAGTTATTGTAAACCACCGAAAATATTTTCTCGTTTTGTTGCTCAATAATTATAACAGCTCTGTTGTTATTTTTCATTTTCAGAAATGAGTGTGATATTGTGCATATTCTGAAACATCTATCAGAAAGCCTACTGGACTGGCTTTAGAAGAAGCGGCAGTGAATTAGGGAAACGGAAATCTTAAGGAGAATTATTGGTTAGGAATTATTTATTACATTTTTACTTATTCTAAAGGGTAAATGATGGATCCTACAGATCTTCAAGAAAAAAGGGATCGAGATGAGAATATTGATAGAGTGATTGCCTTTGAAATTTATCAAATTGAAGGCCTTTTGCAGGATGATAGTGACGCCGAAAATTTAGCTAATAAATGTCAATGCAATAATTTGAAATATAACTCTAACACTGGAAAACAAATGCGGAGGGTTAAGCATAGTTCTATGTTGCCTGATTTAAATGAGGCACGAATGATTAGAGTTACAAATTAATACTCTTAAGGTTTGGCGCATTTGGATATATTTTGATAATGCTGATATAACTGGTGAATTGCATTGAGATTATTAGGTAGTTGCTTAGAGATCAACATGTAAATACAAAGTACTTAATATAGTTAACTTGTTGAAAATATTGATGTAAGTTCCAAGCCTCGCTTGTTACATTTTTGGTTCCAACTAATGTTTGTTTCTCCATTTTCCTATTTGATATTTCTACTTTTCCATAATTCTCAATTTTCTTTTCTGTACCTTTCATTGGTGATATGGCTGCCACTGTTTTGATATAGCTACTGAAGGCAATTTCTCTTTTGTTTTACTAATTAAGTAAAAAATCCTAAAAACCTATAATCAAGTGCCATGGTCTTTACAGGTCGAACCTAACGATGGGAGATCGAAGAGAAAGATGAAGATTGTGTCACATTCAGACATTTTACAATTCGCAAGATTTATTTGGATGCTGCCTGTTTTGGACATTATTGATTTAGAATTAGAATTCCACGAAACGTACGGGTCAAGTTTTGTGTTGATTAAGTGGTGTTTAAGTTAGCTTAGGTTAGTACCTAATACAGCACACCGTCAATCAGCAACTTCAAAAATCTGAAGCAAAATGGGTCCACATATCAGAAGTTGGTGGCATATCACTTTATGGCAACTTACGGGCAAGTTTTTTTTTGAAAAATGTTGGTATCAATCGATTCGTTTTTTTATTTTCTTTCCAAAAAAGTGAGGATCATTGAGATATTATCACGATTTTTTGGTAAAAAATTGATATTAAATGTTCGTAATGTCGGTGCAATAAGCCCTACTTTTATGTCAGAAGTGACGTTTTTAAAGAGAATTTAAGCCAGAGTATAACAAACCAACGAGTAGCGACATAAAGCGTCGGCACCTTTGATGTTCAAGGGACCTATTCCGGCAGAGCCGATGACAGATGGACTTCATATTTGTAAACTGCTCAAACCATGAAGTGGCTCGAAAGGAAGCGACTCTGCGACTACACTATAAAAAACTTGAAGTGGAAAATTGATCATTTTTCATATTTGAATCGATATATTACTTATATTTCTTCTACGATTTATTGATAAAGGAATCTCAATAGTTTCTTGGGATTTTATTTAAATTTTTAGTTACCTTTAATGAGGGCGCGTTGAGAGAAAAATAAACCCCTCTGTATTTCATGATATCATTAATCATGTTAAGATGTTGATGTGTCAATTTTTAACCTAAATAAAGCACTTTGAGCTTACACCCGCCTGGTTTGGAGGCTATTGAAGAGGTGTAGCAGAGGTTTTTGATAGGTAGTAGAAAAATATAATATTGCACGACGTTTTCAGCGGTTCTCAAATAGACATTTCTTATTGTACTCGTTTCAGCAACTTCTTGTTATTATTAATAGTACTTCATTTCTTTAAATTACGATAAGTCATATTTACAAAGGTATTGGGTATATTTTTTGAACCATTGAAATGTGGAGGAAAATTAAAACTTGCTACAGCACAAACAAAAAGTTTTTATTGATTCTGTAACTGTTATCGGTAGGCTAAGGAGATGTAAGTCAGGAGTACTTAATTACTTACCCGAGTTGCCTTAAGGGATTCTAACCCTCATACCCACTGTTATGAAGACAAGGGTGTTAAATTATTAATTTAAATAAAAGACAACAATTATCACTAGCTTAACAACGTTTATTAATCAAAGGTGAAAGTTAATTTGCGGCGTAGATTTCGGTAGAAATGCAACAAAAATGTTTAATTTCAAAGTTTAGTAAACAAATTTTGACATACGTGTACAACCAAAAATAAGAAATTACCACCTAAAGGCAGGACTAAGCCATCCCAGGGAGGGATGATTGACTATGTCCTATATACCTATGACATGGCTCGAAAAAAAAACTATTACTGAATGATGGTCTAACATTAGCAACCTCTCTTGTAAAGAGTAAGAGAGCACCTACATTCCCGCCGACCTTGCACCGTCTCGGTACTCTATTTACACTGCTGACAGATATATTCGGTAAAATTCCTAGCAGATGCATTTGAAGGGATAAAACTTGAACTGTCTTCCCAGGGATATGAACTTGGGTTAACTTAAATACTAGCTTTATAAACAAACATTATAGTAACAATTTACCGTTACATAACCCTACTAATAAACCATACAATATTACTCATAGCAATGAGCACAAATTAACAATACCATATCTAGATCATATAACTTAAAAAAAAACACTTTAAGAGAACACACACAGCTCTAAACGCTACTATTTACATACCTACATAAGTTTTCATAAACGAGGGTAAATTATTATGAAATGAAAAATGCAATAATTTTTTTTCAACTATACATGTGTGAGGATTTTGAATTTTCGAATGCATTTTTTATGAGAACTATTACATTTGAGATGTCTATTATTAAATTTTAAAGTATAAAATATTTTTAGTCTTATAAATAGTTTTAATACAAACAGCTTGGGAAAATTGGAACAGGTATGGAGAAATTGAAGTTTTTCAAATATATTCACTAAATAATTAGAATTTTTTTTCGCCGGTACATATGTTCTTAAACTGCTAGTTGAAAATACTTTCAAGGCTGTATATAAAATGAACCCACTTTTCTGGTGGTGATGATAAATCACCAAAAGTACCTTTAAAGGCATTAAAAGCTTTAAAATGAGACAGAAGTTTGTCTACATCAATACTAGTACATTCTCTGCTAAAAGCATAGGAAATGTCACATAAATGTACTTCCAGACACCTTTTCATCAAATATCCACAGACATGATAGCATTCTGTGTTGAAACGGTTTCTTTACAGTAATTGCAATCAGGCAAGGAAATTGTTGCAGTTGATGTTTCCGACTCCTTATTAATAATTTCTACCATGTCCATGGATTTTAAAATAATGAGAACATCATCTAAATCCTCCCTACAATTCATGTGATGTGAGTGGAAATAAATCTGCAAAAATAATTTTCTGAAGGCACTTTGAAACTGTATTGGTGTGGGATTTAAGCAATTGTCTCCCTCTTGCCTTACACAACCAAAGCAATTTTCTAAACAGTCTTCCGGTTTTAAGATATTTATACCAACAGTTTAAAAGTTTTTGCCATAAATTGAGAAGACGTCTTATTGTAGTAGACCAACATTTAATAATCTTGACCATTTTTGTTTAATACCTTTAAATTTAGCAAAAAATCCAAAGCTTCGTTTAAAAATTCCAACTGTGAATCAGATCTGTCAAATACATTCTTAAATTTATAAGAATTATTTAATGATAAGAAGTTCAAGATATCAAACAGATTACTAGATTTTTCTACAATATAAATTGTTGCAAAAGCTTCATTTGGAAGTGCACCCAAACTCATGTATTTATTCATACCACTGGCAATTGAGTCGAGTCGCTCAAAAGTTGAGCGGCATAACTCACTCTCATTTTTCAAAAGTTGTGGGATTAGGGTGAGAATTAGTGAGTTTAGGTGTTCACCTGTGGTACTGCTTTTTAACGGAATTATAGAAACATTTAATAAATGATCAAGACGTTTTTCTACCCTGAAAGCAAAAGGTGTGCTTAAGTTACTGCGGGTGGCCTTAGTTAAATGACATGGGTCAAAAATATAGAACATATTCTCACCTCCTACCTGAAACTCTTGTAATTTCTAGACATTTAGTCAAATCAATAAAGTTCGAGCCCATGTCACTTGCTATGCCTTCCACTTTTAAATATATATACTTTAAATTTAAAATATAATCTTCTAAAATAGCACGAAGTTTATCACCCATCGATACAAAGGATGCAGTGTTTATCCTTATCAGTCATTGTCTGCATTTTGATTTTGAGGGCCTTATATATTGATATATTATGTAGTCCTAGTTGACATTGCAGCTCTTCAGCATGTGTAGTTGGTGAAAAGGGAGAAGGTAGAATTATCTTTTCTTATGTTGATTGGTTGAATATCATCCAAATTCACCCATTTTGTTTCTTCATCTTTTGAAATATCAGGACCTGAAAGTGATAATAATAATGAAGGTATTGTTGATACAGTATTAACAACAAGCATAAGGCAATAATTGCAGTCAAACAATATCATGTTAGTACCAATAAAGTGTCTGACAAATATCAATTAGTACAACTCAGATAAAAACTGGAACTATTTATTTATGTGACCTATTGGGTACATAAGTTACATAACGCATAAAACCAGTAGTCTTTTTAGTACATATTGTTTATTGAATTATTGTGATTATAGGATGAGGTGAAATATCTGAATTTTGAGTACCTATCATGGTAATTAGTGTTTTATAACTAACTTGTAAATAATAAATCCAACCAATAAAATTTTTCTACTCATGGAATTCAACATGATGTTGCTAAATTCAGTCATAATGATTAGACAAACAAAATAGCTGTAACTGTTTGTGCCATTAGACACAATACTGATACTTTGATTTTTTTATGTCAATGAACAATTGCTATAAAGATTTACCTGCAAGGATCTTGATTTTCTTTGGTGGTTCTTGAGATGAATCTTGACTTGTCCTAATATTATTATTTACCAAATATTGTGGGACTTTCATCAGGTACGAAGTGCTTTCTTGCAGAGGTTATCTTAGAAAAATACATTTCCTCAAAGAGAACTTCACATAGTCTATATGCCATCATCTGTTTAACTGGTTCATTCAGTATATCACTTCTAATAGAGGCTTCTATCCAGACTTTGACACTGAAAGAAAAATTTCATTAGATCTACCTATGATGACTGTAATTTATAAAACTTAAAAAAATTATTTTTAACACAAGCTTGGTCATTTTGCAATTTTTGATTACAATACAGGACGGGTAGAGATTTTAAGCTTGCCATTATACCCAGAAAATGAAGCATTTATAACACGTCAAGGCACATATTATTCCAGTTTTGGAATGCCAGCTAAGTTCTGCATGTAATATCTTTTACAATTCACAATCAAAATGTAAGTGGACTTGAATTAGACATCTACACATTTGGCAAAACTAGAGTACTTAGAGCAAAACCTCCAAATGTCAAGTGTGATGTAATTTTCTTTGTAAGTTTATCGATATAAACTCGTCTATGAACTTGCCGAGGTGGTCATTTGAGATATATTATATTTCATACCTAATTCCCATGTTTTAGTTTTACAATAAAGGCATAAAGTTCAAAATATTCCATTAGGTTTTCGTTGTATCCAAATAACAAAATAGTCAGTTTTTATTAAGACACCCTTTATATATGGATGCTATACTTGCGTAGGTACAACAAATATTATGTTTAATAAAATAAAACAAAAAAAAAACAGAAATAAATTAAAAGTTAACAAAAATCTTACAAGAAAATATGTCTCTTAAGAGGTTGGGTTATCACATAAAAGAACTAAATAATGCTGATTTAGTTACGGTGTTTTAGAAACAGAATCAAATAGCAATTCTGCTAATTTCTTTTTCGACAATATCCTGATTTTTGTTTAGGATGATACTAATTATTCTTTTGGAATTATTGGTTAAGGTAAGTTTTTTCGGCAACAAATAACTGTTCCCAACTTGATGCCTAAATATCCATAATTCCCAACTAGCTCATTGTTATTGGAGGGCCAACCTACAATGATGTTTTTCTGTCTATTTTGAAAAAAACCATAACCCTTTGTTTGTAGTAAACTCCTTTTCATTGCCTTTTATACAATAGTAGCAGACATTGATAAACAGAAGCATAATCTCTACAAAATATTTAATATTATGTACCCAATTTTGTTGTTCGGAAGATTCGAGAAGATTTACTGGAAATTAGGGTATGTTTTAAACTAGAATATTACATCTGTGATTCAAACGCACTAAAGACACGTTATGCTAGAGAGAAACTATACATTACACACACAAAATATTTTGTGATTACACAAACCGAACCGCTCACCGCTCTTCTATTCTATTTTTCCTTTTTCGCGAAATAGAAATAGTTGAATTCGTTGGTTAGGTTCTCTTTTTAGGTTACTATGAAAAATGTCAGGCCTACTAAACATAAAACCCAGGCCTTACAACAAATAACTTCTACAAACTAATACAGGCCGGAATAATTTAATTCCTTTACAATAGAATTATTTTGCTGGAAATTGCCCCAAGATTCTTCATGTGAGAACAGCATACCAAATTTTATAGGAACATACTTTAAATAAGAGAGACCATTTTTTAAGCAAATATACGGGTGCATTATTATTCTACTTTTGAAATTTTTTGCTCAATGCAGAATGTGGAGATATATGTTGTTGGATAAAAAAAAACTTGAAACTTAGAACAGTCTAGCAATACACATTACATGTACCTAACGTCTTTTGGAATTCAATTTATCACTTATAATTGTACTTTTTCACCACTAATACTCCTGTATCACAATTTATCTATTCTTTAAGAGCAATTACTAACAAATAATTTAAATTTCAATATAAAAAAAACAACCATTATATTGAGGATTAGTGTTAGTAGCTATGTACTTACCGGTGATAATCTTTAGAGCAAATTTGAAGAAAGATTTTCCATCTCCAGATCTAATTGAACAAGCACAATATGCACAAGAAATACCCGGCATGATTATACACTTATTTCACTTTTAAAATTTTGAAATTACGACACAATTCAAAACTAAAACGCACTTATCAGAATTCGTAAACAACAAAAGTCAGTTTGACGGAAGGACTTCATATTTCGCACATGCGCAGCAAAATTTGGTCCCCCAGCTGTCGCTACTCGTTGGTTTGTTATACTCTGATTTAAGCATCAAGTAGTATTTTTCAAATGTCAAATTTGACAAAAAACTCAACATTTTTTAATAAATACAACTATCATTCATTTTGTTAATATTTTTATATACAAATTATTAAAAACTTTAAATTATTACAACTGACATGGGATCTGGTTGAAAAGATAATAATTTATAGGTTGTGCGCCTTGCAAATTTTCTTTTGTTCTCAAGTGGGTGTCTAGAGTAGTTTAAGCGATTCTGGTTGAGATAAAGCCAAGAAAATTTGAGGAACCACCACATTTGAGTCTCCAAAGTTCAAGTTTTAAGTTTAAACTTGTGTAAAATCACTAAAACACCTTACTACTTGCGAAGGTGAAAATCAAAATTACACCTGAAGCAAGCACATTTAAAAATTTTAAAACGTGAAATAATGATATTTGACACACTGGCACGGAGGTCTCGGTCAAGGTTGCCAAACGTTGCACCCTTCTCTTATTGAAAATAAGACAAAGTGATCGCCGAGTAAAACTCGACTTTTAGCCAATCCAAAGTAAGCCAAATAAGCGCGTTACATTTCATGCGTTGGCCTCCGCACACTCTGGGAGTAAAACGAGCAGAAACTAACTCAAATTAATTTAATGAAATCAGTTTTATGAAATAATTTATTTATTTACTTAGTTTCGGTTAGTTTGGGTTGGTTGTTGTGTTTGCTATTCGAGCGAGAGAAGTGAGTAATAACTCAAACTAACCCAAACTACTTACGACTTATTATGAACTACACTTCGAGCTACCTACGACCATTGTTTATATAAATATAAACAATGTTACGACCTAGTCCAAGCTACTCTGAGTTACTTAAGACTTGCTACTAGCTTCTTCGAGCAACTACGCGCTACTTACCACCCACCCCGAGCCATTACGCCCAACCTAGTCTCAGTTATCTACACCCTACTCCAAACTGGTCTGAATTACTTATAACCTGCTCCAAGCTAGTCTGAGTCACTCCGCGCTATTTACGACCTACTGCAAGCTACTCCGCGATACCTACGACCTACTCCAAACTAGTCTGAGCTACTTATGACCTACTCTGAGCCACTCCGCGGGACTTACAATTTACTTCAAGCTAGTCTGGGTCACACCGCGCTACTTAAGACCTACTCCAAGCTAGTCCTAGCCACTCCGCCCTACCTACGCCCTAGTTTGAGTGCTCTACAAACTACTCTGAGCTACTTATGACCTGATCTAAGCTACTCCGAGGCACTCCGCGTTACTTACGATCTGCTTCAAGCTAACTAACCCAAACTAACCCAAACTAACCCAACCTACTCCGAGCCACTCCGCATTTCCTACGACCTACTCCAAGCTACTCCGCGTTACCTACGATATAGTCCGAACTACTCTGAGTTAGTTCGGGTTAGCTTTGGGTTAGTTTCGTCTCGTTTAAGGCACTACGCACTTGCATTCTTTATGCCATTTATTCCTCATGCAAACCTATGAGAAACAATTCCGGTTAGCTTGGGCTAGTCTGGGTTAGCTTCGTCTCCTTTTAGGCACTACGCACTTGCATGAAGAATGACTTGCGCGGGGTGCTAGTTTGGGTTAGCTTGGGTTAGTTTCGTCTCGTTTTAGGCATACGCATTTGCATGAAGAATGACTTGCGCTACCGCCAGTTTGGGCTAGCTTGGGTTAGTTTGGATTAGCTTGGGTTAGTTTCGTCTCGTTTTAGGCACTACGCACTTGCACGAAAAATGATTTCATGCAAATCTAGGAGAAACAATTTCGGTTAGCTTGGGTTAGGTTTGGGTTAGTTTCGTCTCGTTTAAGGCAATACGCACTTGCATGAATAATGGCTTGCACGAAGCGCTACGTACTAAAAAGTCGTATAGTTCTGCATCACTATAATTTAATACGATTTTATATAGCTCGAATGAACCTTGCATTTCGATCACCATCTGTAAAAAGCTTTCGAAATGCTGTCAACAAATCGACATTAATGGTTTTGAATTTGGCTTTTGTTAACTTAGACATTTTGCCTCGCATGATGCTTAAATTGCTTTAAAAGTGTCGCGTCTGTAATGAAAATATGGCTTATTGCACCGACATTACGAACATTTAATATCAAATTTTTTACCAAAAAAGCGTGATAATATCTCAATGATCCTCGCTTTTTTGGAAAGAAAATAAAAAACGAATCGATTGATACCAAAAGTTTTTCAAAAAAAAAAAAACATTATTAAGACATTACCTTGTCTTAATCAGACCCCATTTGAGTAAATGAATCCCTTGATTTTGGGGATTGCCTTGGGTTAGTTTGGGTTAGCACTTGGTTAGTTTGTTTTACTTGAGCCCCCGAAGCGAGCGAAGGGTCACGCGTGAAGTGACATATTAAAACAACACTGAGCTGCTGCCAAATGTGCAGGGCCGAAGGTCGAAAATTTGGCATACGTAAACGTTAGTGGTTGACCGCCCAAATCTATGGGCTCTGTCTTGGCGCTGTATTTTTTAGAAAAACACTAAAAATGATAGATATCCTTACTCTATTGTATACAAAAATACAGATTCAAAGCAGATATTAAGAAATTTTTATGGAAAAATTGTTATTTTTAGTTGCCCTAAAGTGTTCCAGAAGTTATCCATTTTCAATCATATGAAAATCCATATAACCTTTTTCTATTCATATAGCTCGGAAAATGCTACATAATAATAAGAATTAGATCTATTGTTCAGTTGGTCATCATTTTATCCAAGTCCTGTTTTAGACGTTGATTTGCATATGTCATGGCGCTAAAGCTTCTGACGAAATCTGGTTTTATATGCATAGCAGAAAATTATTTCAATCTCGATACCGTTTAAGAAAATGCAAGTACGATTAAATTATGTAAATTAATATTAAATCCTTATAAGGCCACGAGGTATGTAATTTCTTCTTTTGGGTGAACATTAACCTAAATTCTTGTGCTCAAGGAGTTTGAAACGATTTAAATTGCCCAGTAATAATAATTTCGTGCAATATACATTAAACTGATTGATGCAATGGAACTATACCGATACAAAAATATGTCTATGTCTTGCATTTACAGATTAGTTGGGATATATTAATTAAGTTGCAAAATCGTATAATAGGAATTATCGAAAATAAAATGAAAAATATAGAGTCTGACCCTTAATACTGAAGAATAAATTTTTTAAGCCTGCATTTCAAATAATCAGTTATCTGGTATCGAGAAATAGAGACCAGGGAATAGTCTGATGGTAATAGCAACCTCAGTGGACTCTACTTATATAATCCTAATAATCGCTTATTTCAAATACAAAAATTACTAAGATGCCACTTAAATTATTGTTTGTGACTTTCAACAGTCCAAAGCCGATTATCAATTGGTTTAATCTAAATTAACCGAACACGTCAATATGCCAAATATGATAGTTATGTCACTTCAAGTGCAGTAACGGATATAAAGAGGCTCCCTTTTTGATTTCTTTTCTCTGACCTAATGGTATCTGAAAATGCACATTTCACAAAATTTGTCTTACAAGAATTGGCTACTAAATCTAATAATGACTGATAATGAGTGAATGTATACTTCTAATTAGTAACATAGACATTGATGCGATCAATTTTGACATGTAACGAATAATTATAGCCAAGTCTATTAGAAGCTGAGCCGAATCGAATAAAACTGATCAGAGATCAGAGTAAGCGAAAAAATAACTCAGCTTCTTGCAAAAATAGAGAAAATGCATCCACATCTTCTTTATCGATGGCAAAATATTACATTATAATCCGCAACAAACTTAATAAAACATACTAAAACGTACCAGTTTTACTTTTCGGTCATTTTTTTCTATCAATTGACCTATTTGTCCAATACATGTCTTCGATCGACTGATTCACGGCGAAGTGATTATTAGCTATATAAAGTTTTCGTCAGTAAATTATGGCCCAATAAAAATATCTCTCAATGTTTCTAATCAGACATTATTTTTGTCTGGATACTGGCTATGCGGTTGTTAAAACAAAAGGACATAAGATAATATTACTTGTATTGCTACAGAGGAGCAATTGGCTTGTATTATTTTCTTAACTTCTCGCGAAGGACCTTGGCTGATGCTGGACCACAACAATAAGAGCAGTTTTGGATTTAAATATTAAAACATCATTTAATAACCAAAAGCTTTAAAAATATATGTGATATAAAAAGAAATCTAGATGCTATCGGATTTCCGTCATCTTACTGAAACACTAACATAATTTTTACCGTTAACCGCTTGGTAACCATTTACTAAAATTTCACCTATATTATATTAACAAGCTTGAATAAAAAATTATTGCGAATTTAAAAACCTTCTAACTTCGGATTCAGAGTGATGGAGTAAATAAGCGCATAGTGAAGAGTAATAACGTCATCACATTTTACGAATGATAAGTACATAGTAAATAGATTGGGACTGAGGTAGAGTTTAGAGCAACCTCTCCTTTAACATCCACCCTGAAAACTGCGTGGGCGATGCGCGCATATTGAACATGGTTTGGTTTGTCTCTATATGTCTGTGCCATTTAAAAAAATATGGACTGCTAAATCAACTACATAAAAACCAAATGAGAATGTATTTTGGACTAAGTAAACAGCAGTATCCAAAATAAATAACATAATTAAAACAAAAATAGAAGGAAGAGGATGTAATGCACACCGGCCTATCGAAACTAAAATTAAACTTGTAATAAATTTTGTACCGGCAAAATTTTTGAAGGGTATGAAAGTTTGTTGCTTGGCAATTTCGCGTGATAATTTTGGTATCAAAATCACGAGCCGTCAGGCGAGTGATTTTGTCAAAAATGTCATGAGCGAAATTGCCGAAAAGCAACAAACTTGAATAAAACCTTGAGAATAATATTGTCTACACAATTTTTTCTCGAGTGGTAGGTTTTCGTCATGACTATTTCATGAGAAAAACTATACAATGCACCGTACTAACAAGCAAAAGCTTTATTTATTTGTTAACAAAATTAAATGTACAATTATTATTTAATGACGTTTGTCAAACTTACAATAACAGATATACCAGAAACCTTTTTTATCATATTACCCATATTTTTTCATATAATGCTGACATAAGTTTTCGTTTTTCATCCTTTTTTGCCTCAGATTGTATGATTTTTCAAGGTGTTGTGTAACATGTCATTATTTTGTTTTTGTTTTTCAGCACTTACGTTTAATGCGCGGAGAGTAGAAACTAAATTTCCTACAGAACCATTAACATTTTGTGATTGTTCTTTGCCTATGTTTTCTGTCACAATTTACTGCGTCAGTGCTGTCTTGAGATGTAGGCGAAACAATATTTTCTTCAATAGTATTGATTCTCGCATCTTGCGAAATATCAATGTTTCTTGTTGTTTTTGACATATTCACCGGCTTTTGATAAATCCACAACTGTGTTTCTTTTGCATATCCGCTCTTTTTCTTTCCTTGTCGTCGCAAGACATTATGATGATAGTCGCTAAATTTTCTGCACAACTTTCTGTGTTGTCTTAAAAATTGGACCGTAGGTAAAGACAATGATATGCAGCTCTTCTCAGATTGCCAGTTACTTCCCATACCTACGAATAGAATACGGAATGTTTCAGTTCAGCAACTGGATCAAAGAATAAAGAAGAGAAAGGAAGGAGCTTGTGCGCCGTTTGACACTTAATACGTGCGACGAACTCCTGAGACATCGAGGAGGCTGCGGAGGAACCATAATATGTCACATTCTGACATTATGTTTTGGTGCTTCCTACGTTTTAATAGTATTTCTTGTGTTTAAAGCTATTTTTTGCGATTTACTTTGATCTGGAACATTGTTTATTTGTTTAGTAATATTATTGTAGATAATGCGTTAGTTCATATAGTGTTTATATAGATATTTAGTGGTAAAAGTGTGTATTTTGGACTAAAGAAGCAATGTAAACATGGCTACTTGTTCAGCTTGTGATCTTTCGAAAACTCCAACAAATTCAGAACTTGGAATAACATTTCATCGGTAAGTAGGTATTTTACCCCTTATTTTTCTGTTTTTTGCCATTTAATAAAGCAAAATTATAAATTGTCTAATTGTCAACAAATAGGTGACAGATCTAATCATGAGCGTACCCGTAAAAAATATAGCATTAAAAATCAATTTTTGCAAGAATATTGGACAGTGCTAAAAGTAATACTTGTCTTTTATACTTGACATGTTAAAGTTTATTCTGCCAATAAAATGCTAAAATTTGTTATTTGAATATATTTGGGCATTGGAAATGCAAAAATAAGCAAAATATGGTTAGAGAAGAGTGCGTTAGTTTTGAAGGGTGCTTCTTCAATAAAATTAGGAAGTACATATTTTTTTTAATAAGAAGCACACTTCAAAACTACCCCATTATTATCTAACCATATTTTGCTTATTTTTGCATTTCAAATGCCCAAATTATTCAAATAACTAATTTTAGCAGTTTATTGGCAGTATAAACTTTGACATGTCAAGTATAAAAGAAAAGTATTTATTACTTTTAGCACTGCCCAATGTTCTTGCAAAAATTTATTTTTAATGCTATCTTTTTTACGGGTACGCCCATAATTAGATCTGTCACCTATTTGGTAACAATTAGACAATTTATAATTATTTTGCTTTATTAAATGGTAAAAACCAGAAAAATAAGGGGTAAAGTAGGTGCCTACTTACCGATGATATGTTATTCCAAGCTCTGAATTTGTTGGAGTTTTAGAAGGGACACAAGCTGCACAACTAACCATGATTACTTTGCTTCTTTCATCCAAAATACACACCTTTAGCACTAAATATCTAATTAAACATTATATGAATTAACGCAATATCTACAATAATATTACTAAGGAAATAAACAATGTTCCAAATCAAAGTAAATCGCAAAAAATAGCTTTAAACACACGAAATACCATCAAATCGTAGGAAGCACCCAAACATAACGTCAGAATGAATCATATAATATAATATACTATATTGTCATGCCTTATTTAAAATGAATCCAACCCCAAATTTGCAAAAATTCGTTTTCATTTTATTTACTCAGTCGTTTAAGTACTAAAAAAGCATTACTGGAAAGAAAAATCCCAACAAAAAAATTGTAAATGACAGCAATTTACAGACAATTTTACAAAATATCTTAAGGCCGACTAATTTATTAGATATTTTAGTGTTATTTTAAAAGCAAGCTATAGGATTTAACGGATAACATTTTTAACGTTATGTTTGATACTTTTCCATTTCAAATATGAAAATTAAACTTCTGTATGTAAATTTCAGGTGTCTAAACTTATATGTTTACATTTACATTTAGATACAAAAATTATCGAAAAAAAAAACAGAAAGTTGCGTTTCTTTTTCGGATAAGTGCTGCTTTTTACGTACCACGTAACCATCATGTAATAATCATGCATGTAATTTAGAATAATTGTCAATCGGTGATGTTATTTATTTAAAACTTCACTTTACCTATTAACCTAGAAAATATTTTTCCAAAAAATTAATGGGAACACATAGAGCATATTCTAGGGAAAACAAAATTTTTTCACACACCACTTTTTTTGGTATTTTCCCAAGATTTCTTTACATAGGTATTTAGATAATAAAATGAAGTTTACACATGTGAAATTTATCCTAAGGAATTTAATTTTTATATTTCGAATATACCTATAATATCTAGCAAAGTTAAAACATTTATATGATCCGCAAAAAACGCACGTATTTTTATATACATGTTGGCAATATTTATAAATTATAACTTTTTTTGAGATCACTGTACCAGTAAGTAATAAACAACACAACTATATAAATACATAGTATAAGTATTTACGAGAATATTTATTTTTTTGTCGTGCAATCGTTTTAGGAGACGCCACTGGTAATCTGGGTCGCCATATGCAAGAACCATTCCGGTCTAATGTCAATATGTATTTTGCTCCTTCCTTTCTATTCTTTATTCATTGAACTGGATCTTTACCGTGGCAAAGCATAACGTGAACTTTACTAATAATTAGTTATAAACATTGTTTTTAAAAAAATCTGCCAAAAACTTAACGATACTCAATAATATAACAAGTTTCAAATTATTTGAAATATATTTTTTTATAAAAAATTACCTATGTAACATTTGAATAGCCAAGTCTAGTGGCAATTCGACCCTAAATTTTATCCTCAAACTTTGTCCTAATGTAATCTTTATCACTAGAGCTATGCAAAACCTTAATTTACCTTACACTTTCAATAATTGAAGCGTTCGGACGAATAACGGTCTATGTTACATTTTTAAAGTTTGGAGAAAAAGCGATTTTTAGAATCTAATGTTTTTCATAAATGTTAATGAGCGGAAATGTAACATAGACCGTTATTCCACAATAATTAAAACTTCAACTAGCTTTTTGAAATAATAATTTTAATATGTAATATTAACTGCTTATAATAATTATGCAGAAACAAAACTAATCACATAAATATTTTTATGGAATAAACAAAATTATATTATAATTAAAAAAAAAACTTAAAATAATTGGAAAGTCACTGCTGTGGTAGTGATTTGCCACATATGCTTACCTTAAACAAAAAAAAAATAAAGTTAATAACGTAGAGTAGATATTATTATAAAAATTTTGCCACTCATGAAATTTTAATAAATAAGTTTAAAAAATTACATTTTCCTTATTGCTACTTACATTGCTAGGAGAGGTCTTAGCAGAGACTAATGTTTTCTTGTCATATATTCGAGACCTGAATCTCTACGAATTTTGCGTGATACATCCTGCCAACTTCTTATGTTTATCTGCTTGGTTTTTCTTTTTGATTTATTTAACCTGCTAATATGACTAGGAGACAACCGCACAGTGGTGTCTTCGTCCATATTTAATACTCATTACAACTTAAACAAACGATAAACAGATGTTAACACAACGGCGTTCTACACAATAATGTAAAATGTAAAAACAATCCGCACCCGACGCCGACCTTAATGTAACATAGACCGTTGTTCCAACTTGAAATCATGTGTTGGGCGGTGTCAAAAGCGGCATACTAGCTACATCTAATGGTATATCAACAAACCGAACTATTGAGGCGATAATAAAGACTACATAGACCCTTATTCCAATTAAAACTAAATTTTTGAAAATTTGTAACATAGACCGTTATTCGGCCGAACGCTTCAATTAATGCTTACAATTTATTTGAAAAAAAAATACGTTTTTGTAATTTTACGAAGCTAGTTTCCTCGGATTACCTGAACTATCTAGCTACACAGGACATTGCTTCAGAGGATCATCTGCCTCGCTTTTAGCGGATTCAGGAGCAGATATTTTGACACTCAAACGTCACGGCGGCGGTTGGAAGTCTGGTACTGTGGCCGAGGGATATGTGGAGAACTCCTTGGAAAATAAGCGAAAAACAGCGTTAAAGATATTAGGAGAAAGAGAGGTAGCACGTACACAGCCAGTCATAGAAGCTGTAACTGAGGATATTTTGATCAACAGTTGCATTTCTAATCAACAATTTCCATCGGGGATAAGTTTAGAGAACTGTAAAAATTGCGTGGTTAACATATTTAAACCATAAATTTTATTGTTAAATTTGAATTGTTTGTAAGGTTTTGAATAAATAATTTGCATTTTATTAAATTATTATACCAATTTTCTCATGAAAAGCAATTTTCTATTTCAATTTCACAAGTGCGTTAAAGTGGAATTTTTCACTCTAAAATTACTGTGAAAAGTCTTACTTTACAAACGCTCGTAGAAAAACATTATTCTAGATACGTTGTTACCTCTCAATTCATCCGCAGTAACCTGTAACATATAGTGTGTAAAAAGTAAAAAGTTCATTATTATCGAATAGTGTGAAGGCAATTAAGGGGATACATACATGCGTAGTTCCAGAATGCTTACGAAAAATATGCAAACAAATTTATTTAAAATTTTGATACGTATCAAAAATTTAACTGAAGTACTGAAGTTTAGATTGATACAGATTTGGTTCTCGCAGATAGATATTTGGAGTCGATAGAACCTGAAATGTGCCACAACAGGCTATGTCTGGTGGAATTTTAAGTCAAAATTAAGGTATGTTCGAAAATTGAACAAATTGGGAAAAAATTGTGGTGAAACTAAAAGTTTTAAGGTAGAAAAACTGCAGTCAACCGTAAAATAAGTATATCAAAAGCCAGATTTAGGTTCTAAATAACATTCTCCATCATAAACTAAAATGTGATCAAGAAATTGTTCAGACGTAAATATGAATGATAGAGGCCAATGGTAACCGGAAATGCAGTACTTTCCTACTAGTATGACAGATTTTATGACTAATGACGATTTTATAAAAAAGCTGTGAATATGTTGAAGCAAAAACGCTGTAAATAATGCATTTAATGGATTTTATATGCAAATGTCTATAATACTTATTACTACCCTTCATTCCTTGTAGATATCGAAAATAGTTATTTGTGTATTTAGAGCGCAAAGTAACGGATTGCCGCTTGAGAAAGAATGTTACTGCGCTCCGCTACGCATCGCGCAGTAATCTTTCGAAAATGGCAATCTTACTTTGCGCTCGAAAAACACACAGAATTTTTTCTACGGCTGCATTTTTTAAAATTAAATCCACATTTTTCCCTATACTTATTCTGAAATTTGCAAATGACTGTCAGTTTTGACATATTATATTCGGGCTTCGGGCATATTTTGAACAGGAGTGCCAACAACAAACTGTAACAAACGCACGACTGTCATTTATTTATCTTCGGTTTCCATGACCATTCATAGCACACTCGACGGAAAAAGTGAGATTTTTCTTTTCCTTGTTCGCGCTAGAGCGCAAAATAAGGATCCACGGCATTCGTCGATTTTGCGATTTCATTTGAATTTAGCAATTAGTTATTTTGCGCGCGGCTGTAGAAAATAGTTATTTGTGTATTTAGAGCGCAAAGTAGCGGATTGCCGCTTGAGAAAGAATGTTACTGCGCGACGCGTAGCGGAGCGCAGTAATCTTTCGAAAACGGCAATCTTACTTTGCGCTCGAAAAACACACAGAACTTTTTCTACAGCCGTATTTTTTAAAATTAAATCCACATTTTTCTCTATACTTATTCTGAAATTTGCGAATGACTGTCAGTTTTGACATATTATGTTCGGGCTTCGGGCATATTTAGAACAGGATTGTCAGCAACAAACTGTAACAAACGCACGACTGTCATTTATTTATCTTCGGTTTCCATGACCATTCAGCACACTAGACGGAAAAAGTGAGAATTTCCTTTTCCATGTTCGCGCTAGAGCGCAAAATAAGGATCCACGGCATTAGTCGATTTTGCGATTTCATTTGAATTTAGTATTTAGTTATTTTGCGCGCGGCTGTAGAAAAACAATATTTTAGATACGTCGTCGTTACCCGAAAGTGATTAAATTCATTATTCTCAATTCCTCTGTCTGAAATTATTATAGGATATTTTTTTCCTGACTTTTGGCTTTCAAATTATGCAAAATCATAATTCAGATTTGATATTTTATCGTTTCTGGCTGTGAAACCTACTATTCCTAAGTCTGACGTTGGCATATACATATTTGTTATCACTATGTTCTTGCCCAATTGTAATTATTCTCATGCTTATTCTGCCTCCAACTAATATTTTTTCAGCGATCCCCAGCACATATTTACAAGAAAAGTTGTAATATTATAGAACTACCAGCTTTTCTTCAAAAATTATCAAGTACTTCCAGTTATTTCCATTTAACCTTTCTCATTATAAATACTGGCGTGTTCTAAGTAATCAAATTATGATTATATTATAACATCTTGTTCGCATCCTAATGTACTTTAAAACAGGCAATCTTAAGATATGTGCACATGAGACTTCTTACTTTCTCGGAACACAATATAATGTTAAATTTATCAGAAACAGCCTGAAGGAATTCAGGAAATTTGAAGGTTAAAAGCTTTTTATACGGCCTTAATAATGGGAATGACATTTGTATATTATCATAAGGGTATTAAGTTACGGGCTTTCATGTCTTTTTGCTTACGGTTACACACATTATTACACAGCTTAATTTGTTGACGAAATCGATATGCCACATGTGGGTATTTTGCCCTTTTTGAAATCATAACACGTAGTTTAAAAAATCGTTAGAAAATTATCTTGGCTGATTATCTGATGGAATTTGGATAAATTGTTCTACATCAGATTTTGTTGTTATTTACGGGGTATAATTTTTAAAACTATTATTAAAGTCATATACTGCCACATATTTATAAAAGCCCAAAAATACAGTTATAATAATTATTCTCTTTAATAAAAAAATATTTATCCAAACCCTTTTCAGATAGTGCACGGCCTAATATCACTACCTTATTTTCCTGTGTTATCGATTGTTAAGCAATTTATAAATTATATAAATGCATTCGTTTACAGTAAGAACCTAAATTGAGTAGGTTAGATCACCGCGATTCTCTAAGTCCTGAAGAACAACAATATTTAGTGGAAATGTGCTTGTTACATGATTTCATTGCAGACTGAGACAACAGCGATCTGAAAAAGTCATTACAGTTCTTTCCAACTTCCTGTAAAGTAAACTGTGTATCCAAATGTGTTGTAGTTAAGGTTAAGGTTAAAATTAGGCTCGTACGTGTGATGTATTTTTAAACATAAGATCGGAAATAGAAAGTTACATTAACAGATTTCTATCAGCTTCTTGTTTAACTCATATTTATATGATTTTTATGACAATAACGATATTTAAGCTTTTTAAGCAATTACTTGGATAGTTTTTCTTTTATTGATTTAACTTCCTAAGAAATGGACGACTGTTGAATTACTATTTAACGCCGTTCATATGTTTAATTCCCCTACACAGTTGGGCTATTTATTATATTTTAAAAACGAGCAATCTCAATATAAGCTGTTAAAAAAAGTTTCTAACTGTAGTCTTTAGTAATGATCTTTTTGAACTGATCACGAAATACATTAATTTGAGGCTTTAATACTTAATTTTCCGAACTAGTCGGGAATTACCAAATCAGTTCGATATAAAACTGTATTCAAAAACATCTGTCTTCGAGACAGTCGCAAAAAAGCACGTTACAACCGTTCGTTATTCTAAAAAAAAACTCTGTTTGTTCCTTTGTTAAAATGTGTTTATCTACTTTCATTTAGTAATGTGAATTTTACAGTTCTATACATCGTTTTGTAAGGGCACCTATTACAGAATTAGTGCTGTAATAGATGCCTTTACAGCACTAGTGCTGTAATGAAAAAAAAAACGGTTTTAATGCTTACAATTTACAGGTTATATATATATATATAAACTGCTCGTCAAAAAAAACGACGCACCTAGTTTTTTGGACAATATTTGAAAGCTCGTTATTGGAAACCTACTCAACCGATTTTAAAAAACTTTGGAAATTCTGAATAGTTGATTCTTTGGCTCTTACGTCTAATTTTTGTAATAAGGTATTTTGCACCTAACATATACTACAGGGTGTTAAAGAAAGAGATGTTTTTTTTACAAAATTTCAAGTTATCCCCATTCATGGGGTAGTTGAGATTGACAGTCGTAATACCTCTCTTTACTTACAGTTAGGTAATACCTCGGGACGTATTTGATATTTTGTGGATATCTTGGCTAACTACGATTATATGGCAATTTTTTGAAAATTGTCGTTATTTTCCAGTTTAGTCCCAATAATGAACAAACTACGGAGGTATCCACGAATTGTGAACACGACGTCTTACGGTAGGTCATATGCTACCAGTTTATGTACGTTACGTGATCCATAAAACCAGAAAGTTCAGATTAAGGGATATATTTTACACAAAATATTGCACGAATGTTACTAAATGGTCCCTAGAATACCTAAGAATTGAAATGATAGGTGGATACTTAAATATGATCCTCTGTTAAAAAATGAATTCTTTTATTACCATTTTACTTTTTCAATCACCCTGTATATTCGAAGGTAATTTCGAGTATAATTTGAACGGTTGTAAGAGACAAAAACTCGTTTGCATATTTATGGTAACGTTACACGAAGTAATATCCTTATTTTACCATATTTTGACAACTGACTGATTTATCACCAAAAATCAAGAACCGTTCCGAGAAAATACCCCATTCTTAACAATCCATGGTATTAAGGTCGCATTTTAAGTTTACAAGTATAATTTTCTTTGGTTTGAATTTCGATTTTAAATTTTCAAAAAAAAAAATTATTTTGTGTAAAACATATCCCATAATTTGAACTTTCTGGTTTACTGGATCACGTAACGTACATAAACTGGTAGCATATGACCTGCCGTAAGACGCCGTGTTCACAATTCGTCGATACCTTCCGTAGTTTGCTCATTATTGGGACTAAACTGGAAAATATCGACGATTTTCGAAAAATTGCCATATAATCGTAGTTAGCCAAGATATCCACAAAATCTCAAAAACGTCCCGAGGTATTACCTAGCTGTAAGTAAAGAGAGGTATTACGACTATCAATCTCAACTACCCCATAAATGGGGATAACTTGAAGTTTTGTAAAAAAAACATCTCTTTCTTTAACACCCTGTAGTATATGTTAGGTGCAAATTATCTTATTCCAAAAATTAGACATAAGAACCAAAGAATCAACTATTCAGAATTTCCAAAGTTTTTTAAAATCGGTT
>MU183861.1:267587-320530 GCA_016904865.1 Pissodes strobi | reverse complement strand
GTATGTAAATAATATTACTTAATCAGTTGAATATAGATTCTTAAATAATTATATAAATCCGTTTCTCTTTTTGGTTTCCGGGACTAATTTAGACAAAATCGACAGCCTGTCTTGTGCTCTTAACATTCCTCATCGATCACCCTTTTAAATTTTGATGATTTAGTATTATAAGACTGAACTGAATTTGTAGCACATTAAATAAAAAAAATAAAATTGTCTTAGTTTAAAAGAAATTAATGCCTTACGATATCAAAAATCTTGTACTTATGCCTTTCCTATCATATTTTATAAACATGCTATTATGTGCACTAAAGTGCATTCATTATATATCGAATAAGTTTCTATGGTCGTAATATTTGTATTACGTCATTACATGAGTAGGTACAATACTCAATTAAAAATATACCATATTAATATGCGGAATATATAACTTTAGTGATGCGTTCCACTTAAAAATGCATCGCAGGTAGCGAATTCGTGTCCTACAAATTTGGAGCTTCAATTTCTTCAGTATCTATTTAAGGAATTTTTTTGATTAGCATTCATCAATTTTACAACCGTGACACTTGAATGGTTAATGACTTTCATAGCATCAGATATACCGACATTTGTAGGACATAACTTGTGCTACTTGGAATAAAGTGATACTTCTTCAATATTAATAATATGTAGATATTGAAGTAGCAGAACAATGATATGGTTTTAAAGAAGGAAAACGAAGATTCCTCAAACAATCTTTGCCTTAGATAATCATAAGGTGATGAAATAAAATTGCGGAACGAAGAATCTGCATATTGCCAAATTATTGATGAACCGGGAGCATTGCCCTGCAGCAGATATTGAAAATAAGTTCTTTCAGAATAGACTAATATTCAACTTGTATTATTTTTTTTTTTTTAGATAAAACACACCGGTTAATATACGAGTCTAAGAATAAAGTTTTTGTTACCATTTCATTCACACCTGCAAAATCATTCAGTAAATGTGTTGGTCAATTTGTGTATGAAATTTGTCTCTTCGTCTATTAAATTTTATTTAAGACCGCAATGTCGGATTTTTCATTGTTTCGTAAATATTTAAGTGCTTAGCAGCTTGAAAATATGAATAAATCATTTCGGAAACGACGGAAAAATAATACTGAAACAATGTAAAAAGTAGGATTTTATCATCGATATAATATATAACGTGCGAATTATCTAAATAGTTACATACACATCAGGCAACATACAATTTAGGATATTTTGTACGTTGAACTCGCAAAACAACTAAGAAACATTTTTTATCTAAGTTTTCATAAAATGACCATGTAATTTCTCGTTCATGCAGTTATAGATAGATTAAGTGCACTTCACTTAGTGTTCTAGATTAAGAGTATAATGACTTAGTATAAGTAGTTACGGGATAATTTTAATGCAGTAAACGTTATATTTTGACGTTTTATTCAAGCATATGCTTCTCGATTTTTTGCTTAGGAAGAACTACCTAAAACCGTTTATATCGCAGAAATGAGGCTTTATAGCTATTTGTGATATAAGTGTGAAAAGTACTCGTTTAAGGCATGAGAACAAAATTCGCAATTCATACGAGTGCCTTAAACGTACTTTTCACACGTATGTCTTACAAGATTTTTTCTACGAGCATAATGAACACTGGCTTTTTTAAAATTACTTCTGTATATTTACCTGAATTTGTCGTTTTGATTATCATAACAATTAGATCATCATGGTGATCCTATGTTATTTATTTCAAATTGTTTTTGTATGTCAGTAAAGTTGACAAACCGTATGTAATTCGAAAAATTCTGCCTCAAAAAGTTATTTCCAAGAACCTAATGGAGAGAATGGACTCTTCAGACATAGAAAAAAGTGATTTAGCTTCATCAGAGGGAGAAGAATCTGCGAGAATAGCCATGAATTCGCTTCTACCGGCCCGGTCAAGGATCCAATATGAAAATGCATATAAACGTTTCGAAAAGTGGTGTAGTGTAAATAAAATAAAGAATCTCACCGAGACTGTCTTACTAGCGTATTTCCAGCAGAAGTCTACACAAGAATCTTCAACGCTTTGGAGTCATTATTACATGTTAAGGACAATGCTATCGAAGGAGAAAAACATTGATAAAAGCAGGTACAATAATTTAATATCTTTTTTGAAAAGAAAATCGGAAGGTTATAAGGCGAAGAAATCTAAAGTTTTTTCCATAGAAAATGTCATAATTTTTTTTAACAAGGGCTAACGATGACGATTTTTTGCTCATGAAAGTCACACTAATCATTGGAATCGCAGGAGGGTGTAGGAGAGACGAGCTGTGTCGGATGACTATTGAAGACGTCACAGACAAAGGTGACATTTACTTAATTAAAATACCTGATACTAAAACGAAAACCTGTCGAGAATTTGTTATTAGTGGTGGTTCAATTGAAGAAATTATCTCCAATAGTGGAGATTGTTCGAAAGTATGAGCGTCTGCGTCCTGTAGGCATTACCAAAAATCGATTCTTTTTCCAATATAGAAAAGGCGTGCCCATAAAACTGCCCATAGGCATAAATACTTTTGGAGCTATGCCGAAAAACATAGCTACTTTCCTTGAATTACCTGACCCGTCTAGCTATACAGGACATTGCTTTCGGCGATCATCTGCTTCGCTCTTAGCAGACTCAGGAGCAGATATTTTGACTCTCAAACGTCATGGAAAACTCCGTAGAGAATAAACGAAAAACAGCCTTGAAGATACTAGGAGAAAAAGAGGTTACCTGTACACAGCCTAATGAAGATGTTTTGACTATGAATACTTCGATCGGAAGTTCAGTGTCCTACCAACAATTTCCGTCGGAGATTAATTTAACTAACTGTACAAATTGCGTGGTAAACTTTTTTAAGCCATGATATCTTATATATCATAATATGTTATATTATTGTGTTTGTAAAGTTTTAATAAAATTATTTATATTCAGTTTTTGTAATTTTTTAGTTACTCAAAAAAGACGAATCGAAATACGTAAATCTTTTCAGAATTACTTTTCACACTAGTGGGTTAAAGTGACATTTTTCACACCGAAATGGGTGTGAAAAATGTCACTCAAAAAATATTTTAATACATCCATCAGATATCTATTTTTATACAAAATATCTATATGAATCTATAGAAGTCTTTTTTGCATTCTATTTTTTTTACAAAATCTCGTTTTTCATGGCACAGTTTTGAATTTATGTCCCTTTATAGAAATTACCTTATAGATTTTTTAAATTTTCCTATGTGTATTTCTATAATGTTCTCCCTTTTTCTTCAATACTGATGGCATTGCTCAAAGTTATTCATATATTGTCCATGCCTTTTGGGCTAGCGTGTATTTCTAGTCTGTACAAACATCTTGTATTCCTTAACACCTTAAGAACCACGGCAAAATCGTTAATCTAATTTTTCCTTTATTTTACCTTTTTATTAATTTATATTTTATGCAAGCAAATATATTTATGTGTTTTTTTTTAGAAATTTGACCATTTTTGCACTAAATTTAAGGAGGTCCCTCCGTGGTCCCACAGGAACATCCATTGCAAATTGATTTGTCGGTTACGATTATCAATGCGCGTTTTTAGTTTAGGTTGTTCTCAAAAATAAAGCGAAACGTGCTGGCTAACGGAATTTCTATTCATATTGAATAGAAATGCTTCAAAATTTTTAATTTTGTAATATCTTTTTTCTTTGGCTATCCTACTTAGAATTAAAGTGTTCGTTACTTTCTTATATTTCCTGTCGCGTTTAATTTTTGATATGTTCTATATTGTTGTGGAGGATTCATGTTTATCAGACAAATTGTTGTAATGCTCTTCATCTTTTTTACTTTTTTATTTCAGCTGTTGCTTTCTCCTTTCAGCTCTGAATGCTTGTATAGTGTTATCATTTCAGTTTGTCTCTCTTGTAAGAGCTTGTAACTTTTTTATTTCTTGGGTTAAAACAGATTGTAGAATTGTTTGAAAATTTTTTATGGTTTTAATGAAAAATGACAGTGGGTGCCTTATGTCATATTTAAAAGCAAAATTTTTGGGACACCTTGTTTAAAAGCGCATTAGATGGCCCTTTTTTCCTGATTCCAAAAATATAACACACATAGCACTATTCTTCTCAATTTCATTTAACATTGATAAAAATATGTAGAAATAATATTGTTGAAAAGCATCAAGATAGTTATGCAATATTCTACATCCTGTTTAATGAACGCACCATAGGCATATACCCCTTTAGTTATATATCTATGGAATGCACTAACTTGAAAATCATAAATAGGCTCCTAAAAGTGGGGCATGCTAAAATGATAACACTAATTATGTTCTTGTTGTTCCTCGTTGAATCATTTCCTCTAAATTTTTTCTCGTTTCGTTCAATCATAAACCTAACTACTCCGAATAGACGCTCAGTGGGCATAGGCTATAGAAAAATGCTCCAATTGTATCGAGAGATGGCGCCACCATTATTACGAATTAAATTTTATCGTATTTCGTCGCTTGCCAAACAACGGCCAAACGCCTTTCAGAACTCGGGTCGCTCGCGCTGTTGCCAAATTTAAATGTACTTAAAATTGATTATGTATAATAATTAAATATGAAAATAGGCTTCTATTTTATTTCTGTTATTTACCTATGATTTTAAATGTTGCAGGAGCAGAGTTTTTTTATTTACAGTTTCTAGGAACTTGACATAACATGTCCTATAATATAATTATATTAATGATGTGTAATAGTTATTTGTGTATTTAGAGCGCAAAGTAACGGATTGCCGCGTCGCGCAGTAATCTTTCTAAAACGGCAATCTTACTTTGCGCTAGAAAAACACACAGAACTTTTTCTACAGCCGCATTTTTAAAAATTAAATGCACATTTTTCTTTATACTTATTCTGAAATTTGCGAATGACTGTCAATTTTGACATATTATGTTCGGGCTTCGGGCATATTTAGAACAGGATTACCAGCAACAAACTGTAGCAAACGCACGACTGTCATTTATTTATCTTCGGTTTCCATGACCATTCAGCACACTAGACGGAAAAAGCGAGAATTTCCTTTTCCATGTTCGCGCTAGAGCGCAAAATAAGGATCTACGGCATTAGTTGATTTTGCGATTTCATTTGAATTTAGTATTTAGTTATTTTGCGCACGGCTGTAGAAAAAATTATTAAAAATCTTGTACCTACTACCATAAACCTAACTATTCGGAGCAGTTAGGTTTATGCTACTACTACACTACAATATATGAAATCTAAAATAATGTATAGGTACCTAAATAGATACCTATCAAATCTGGCCCCGGAACACTAAAAACTTTAAATAACTAATATTCAGCAATACAATTATCACCCTTATTTCGTAAAAACGTATAAAAACGGTCTCTTTCATCTTGCGAATATTAAAACTGCCGGCCGGTCCGGCCCGATGCATATGAACTAAAGGTGCGTACAGACCTGACGCGACGCGCGCGCGACACGCACGGGACAGTCCAAAATTCCTAAGTGTGGACGGGGCGCGCGCGCGGCCCTAGCGCCGTCTGTCCAAGGCGCGTCGCTACCCGTCTGCTGTCGGTTTTTCGACGGCAGATCAAAGAAATAGCGAGGCGCAGTGTGGACGGGTAGTAGTAGGAGCGTAGCAATCGCGCGAGAATCAGTGAAGAAGTGCAATAGAACTTAGTCGCGTGGCGCGCGCGTCTCTCTATATGGCTCACAGCAGGCGCGCAGGAAAACCGTGCGCGTCGCGTTCGCGTTGCAGGCGCGCGGTCGGCGCGTCGCGTGCGTGTCGCGCGCGCGTCTCGTCAGGTCTGTACGCACCTTAAGGTAAGACCTACGTGCTTGCTCGATCCTCCTACAAAAACCGTGCGGCGCCCTGCACGGCGCGCGTAGCTAAATTTTCCAAATAATCGCAATTGCAGCAACTAATTAGGTTTATGGCAGGATCAAGTGTTTGGGGAGCTCTCACAATTCATACGACATTAATTATTATTCTCCTATTTTTAACTATAATATTTTGATATTATTATTGTTTTCAACATGGCAGGCATCACCTGTTGTTTTTATAACTGACCTGTTGTTTTTATAACTGCAATAATAATCGAAGAAATCACAGGATTCAATTATTTCGAATTCCCCTAAAAAGAACGACGAACTTTGCAAAAAATGGATTTTAAATAGTGGTAAGAATAAAACTTGCAATGAACCTTGACGTTAATCTGAAGGAATAAAACTGGGGATTAATCAAGAACTTTATCGAAATCTATAATAGTGGACATACTACCTCGGGCCGCTTTATACGGGTGTCTCAAATTTGAGATATGACGTCATCGACTATTTTTTAAATGAAAGCCCTTTTTTATTATTCTTTTAAAGGGCATAATAAAGTTTCAGTTCGGCACATAGTAATCGACGTGTGCTAGCATAGTTTAATTATCGAAAAAAATACTCAATTTATTCCAAAGTTAGAGACTCGCACTGTGTACCTAAGCCGCCACTGCCCATTACTATACAGGGTGTTCGTTAATGACATGCTAATATTTAAAACTCAAAATACAATTTTATTCATGCTATAATGTACATAACAATGCCGATTGCAAATTTTAATTTCTTAACCCAAAATTCGACAGCATTCACTGTTCTCCACTACTGGGTGGTTCTTTTACTCACTTTCTAGGTAACGCTGATGATGGCACCAGCCGAAAGCGTTCTGTTAGGCTAATTTAGAGGTCCTTTTGGATTAAAATTTTATGTATGGAATACAAAGAGTGTTTCATTTAGTATATTTCGTACATGCACACAGCTTTCACTCTCAACTTATTAAATTTAAGGGCGCATTACTAAAGTAATTTCATGAAAGAAAGTTCATCTAAACATGGGGTGTTAAAAAATCGGTCTTTTATAAATATTATAAATATTTTTAAAAGGACTTTTTTGAAATTGGCAGGTCTATTTTTGGTGATAAAAGTCTATTTTAGCCATAACTAGAATAAAATTATTAAATTTATTATGCCCCGGGGGCATCTTTCCAATTATTTTTGTTCGAGAAATGTACGCCACTAACTTTTTTTGTAATTTTTATTAAATGAAGCAATAAATGAAGCAACTTTTTGCTGCTATAATTTTGTTCCTATCTGAAAAAATAAATACCTTTTTATTATATGTTCCTGGCTCTTGAAATAAGCAAGTATTTTTTTTCTTTTAAATTCCAAAAATATTTTAAGAAAATTTGCCATCGCTTGTCTTAAATTAGTGTCCAAAAAAGGCTAAAAATATCTGAGTAATGGGCCAGGGCGGAGATATTAATAACAAAACAACACCCAGTATCTAAAAAACAATGCATTTCCAGACCCATGTTTATACGGAATTTTTTTCATGAAATAAGTTCACCAATAAGCACCTAACTAAAAAATAATCATTCTGTGTAGAAATTTATTACACCAGAAGAAGAAAATTCTTCATTGTTTTGCAAAAGTATGAATATCACAAAGTTTCGGAAAACAACAAATATTTTTTTGTTGTAATAAATTCCTACACAAAATGGTGTAGTAATTATAAGACATCAATAGAAATGTAACCAAGGCTACCAATGTTAAGTTGCCTCGTCGTTTAAAAATCTTTAGTCATTTAATAAATTAATTGGCCAAAATAAAAAAAAACAAGCGTATCTTGAAAAACATGACAGATGTCAAAAATCTGACAAACTTGTTTTTTTCTTAATTAACTAGGCAATTAAACTGATGCATAAAACAAAAAGTTCGATTCACCCATAAAAATTCTCGGTCCGATTGAATTTTCGAATTTTTTGCAGTGCCTTATTCCAACCCCTGTATAATACAGTTCCTACCAAAATGAAATACAATATCCTTATTATTATGTCCCGTAGTTTAGTAAAAAATTGTTTAAAAACAAGTTTTTATTTATATGATCTATAAACAAAAAAATATAGAACTAAATTAAATAATACCAGACCTGGAAATTGATCTTGACAAAAGTAATTCTAACAAACTTTTTTATGTATTTCATAAAATAAATTAACACAGGTGAATCCCAGGACAAGCTCTTTTATTATATTAATTGTAAAATGTAATAAATTGATGGGTGTGATTTAATTTAATGTTTATTTTTTTAGAGCAATCTTGTTTTTTTTACTTCAGGGTTTTCGCTCTTGTTACAATGCGCCGCTTACCTCAGGACTCATGCCTACACTTTGTTTTACATATTCTGAGAATTTAACAAGTAATCTGTAATGCCTCAATAAGTAAAAAATATAAAATTTTCCTCTTGAAATGCGGAATTTAAAAAATTGCTTATTTTTTAGTCCACCTTAAAAATCAAATTTAAAAAAAAAAACTGTATGATTTTTTAGACATGCAGGGAATAATTTATATTTCCATAATTCAGGTAAAAATATTTAATTTTTCCCTTGAAATGCGATATTATTAAAATTTTTCTTTGGTTGGGATTCAACGAAAGAATAAATGAAGATCTGATAGAGATGTTGACGACGATAAGGCAAAAGTCATCATTTTCGTCTATTTAGTGATTTTTTTAATTGAATTATTATAAATACTTACCTACATACTTACAATTCAATTTCGTGTCAACCAACTATTACATATTGATGTATATCCTACTTTATACATAAATTATTTGATATTTTCTATCGTTACATTTTCATAATAATTTACTAAATAATCCCATTTTATTTCGCCTAAATTAATTTAATGGGTACCTATTTACTTACAGACGTATTATTATACGTCTTTTAAAAATCGGTTTTGTATTTAAATAATTAATGGTTCATATGTTCATAATAATTATTACATACGTAAAAGAGATATATTTTATTTTCTAATTCAAACGTTTTCGTTATAAACCCATAAACCTAACCATAGTTAGATTTATGATGAAACGCATTAAATTATAAATATTCCCCAAACTCACATTTGTTTTAAGACAACCGGCAATAATGCATGATTTTACCGTCGAATTGCGCGCCATCTCATACCGAGTAGCAAAAGGAAGCGAGCCGAAATCGAGCTTGGGCAAGCGAGAGTCCAAATACAATACGTTTTTATACCGTTTAACTGAGCGTCTATTCGGAGTAGTTAGGTTTATGGTTCAATAGAAACTTTTTGATTTTCTTATTTGTTGACTACCATCTGCACATAAATTTCCGCACATTGTGGTAAGTAAATCTCTTTAACCTTAAAATATTTTTATTTTCTCTTTTATCTTTACTTTCGTTAACATCCGTAGATATCCTAGTTGCTTTAGTTTTTGTCGAAATATGACTATCCTTTATATATAATGATATTATTTTAAGAGCACTGATTTCATGTCTTTCTTAATTCCCTTTTTCACTTATTGCTTGAGCTTTTTCCCGCGTAAAGTTTAATGTCTCATTACGTGCAAAATTTCGCTATTTCTCATCTTCCTTTGAAATAAATACATACCCCACAGAAATTACGTGAAACCTAGTTTAACCTAATTTAGAATCATTTGCGTAATAATAGCATCACTCCAGTGTTTTAAAATTGCACCGCTGTTACTGAAATGACGAAATGAGGATGATTTTAATAGCAATGTGAGGTTTTGTTTTGGTATAGCATTACTTTATTCGTAATTAATATAAATTAATACAACATATACGTTAGTGATTGACAAGTGAAAAAGAATGCGCTGAAATTTCCATCCAATAAATTATTTATAACATATAAAAAATAACCAGCTTTATTTTAAATTGCGTTGTTATACATTACAGTAACAAACCTTGAACAACATATTTAACACAATAGAAATAGTGTTAAGAAAAACATAAAATCCTTAATCTTCAGGCTAATTTTATAATCTATTACTAACACATTGTATGACATTCACTAATATCTGGCTTCTAAAAAATCAATATCTAAATATGGTTCCAATGTCATTAATACGTTTTTAACACTATTTTTGAAAGCTTTTGGACATGTGATTATTTTTGTTCACTTTGGCAAATTATTAAAAAGCTTAATACACATATAATATGGGCCTTTTCCAGTGCCAGTCGGTGCACAAGATAATTTAGGCTTCGTATTTCGTACACGTGAGTGAGCCCAAATGAGGCCCTCCACTGCGACCCTTGGTCTATTGTGTCTCACATCTGTGGTTTCCACAAGATCAGAGGTTTGATCCTTTTCATAAAATCGATTAGCTATCTGGGGTGCATAGTTTTCAAATCTATAAGTGCTATTTGAGAATTTCTAAACACTGCTTGTTTGGTTCTTTCCATTGCTGAACAGTGACATAACACATGCTCCATTGTTTCTTTGTCCTCCGGCTAGATTCAAGAGATTTAAAGCCGCTTGACTGTCCCAGAATATTTTGATTGACTTGCCTTTCCAGTTTCTATCGATGAGACACTGTGTGCAGTCACATCAATGGCTTGAACATTAGACTGAAAAATTGTTGCATGTTTACCTAGGAAACACTTAAGCTTAACCTTACCATTTTTATTCCATGCAGCTGCTCCTGTACTATCACTGGTCTTGGAGCCGTCAGTGACCCAACAATCCTCTTTTGTTCTCAGAGTTTCTTGCCCTTTCGTTCCTCTCTGATAGAAGGACGTCATAGGCATGCTAATAGTTAGTTTTGATAAACATAACATCTGAGGGTAGACCCTCAACACACTGTCCCGCTTATTAGCGTTTTGCAGCTTGTTGGGCACCATGATGATCGACTGCGGATTGTTGTTCACCGCCTGTGTCAACCTATACATAGCCCATCTGGCTTCCCTCTCCAGTACTATTTGGAGAGGTGGCAGATTTAGAAGACACTCAAGCGTTGCCGTAGGTGTAGTGCCGAAGACGGCACTAATTGCCTGCCTTTGTAAGGTTGATAATTTGATTCTCGAGGAGCTTTGTAAGCTCCTAGAGTACCATAATAAATGTATGTATAATGTATTCCATGCAAAAAATTTTAATCCAAAAGGACTTCTAAAAGTGGCATTACAGAGCGCTTTCGGCCTAAGCCATCATCAAAGTCAAAAGTCAAAGTCAAGTATGCTTTATTGCCACAGAAAAATTCAAATTAATTTTATGGACAAAACTTGTTACTTGTCAATGGAAAAGGACATATCCATGAAGATAAACGAACAACACAAATCGACAACGGTCACATGAAAATTTGACAAATTGTACGTCACGTTAAAATGGTTCACACAATTTAATTTAAAAAAAAAATTAAAAAAAGAAATAAAACGAGGTAGAACCACGCTTTTGGGTGAAACGAATATTTTGCTTGGAATACTAATGTTGTTTCATTTATTATGTTTCGTACATGCACACAGCCATTACTCTTCATTTAATTTAGAGTACCAAGCTACTGCCCATATATTATAATTGGTCTAATGACCGCAATTTATAGCCAGTGCATTTGTTTTGGATGCATGCATTTATTTGGGATGTATTGTCAACAAACATGTCCATTAAGATAAAATCATACAGTGGAAAGTTTAAATTTAACCGTGAATCGCAATTATAAATTGTTATTAGTTAAAGTATAAACTGTTTATGATTAACTTTGTTGACAATTCAAAACAATACTCGAATTAGAGGTCAAAGTGTGGTATAAAAAGCTGCGCAGCAGTCCATACCGGCAGACTTTGGTCACCAGTGCGAATTACCGAAAGGTAAAAGCTCCTCTGACAGGCAACTATCATCTTTTTAACGAAGACCTGTTAGTGCGAATTACCGAAAGGGAAAAGCCTCTCTGACAAGTAGCTACTCTTGAAAAGTGTAGTTCTTAACACCGTGTGCGAAGTGCTGATTAAAGTAAATTAACATAACTAAAAGTAAACTACCTTGATAAATAATTATTCAGATTGATTGGTTTAGAACGCCCTTCTGGCAAGCTTTCTTTTTGCTATTCGCTGTTAATACACTTCGTGCAGAGTAACCCCTGGGATTTACGAGATATGCATTCCTGGATATTCTGGTAATACTCACCACCTTATACTTGACCTGAGATTAATAAATGACAATCTTGTTTTGATCGAGGGTTTCTATCCATCTCTCCCAATTACCTATCTGAGCTGCACAACCTGAAAGAGCACAGCGCAATTGCTTCAACGAAGTTAGTTCCACTGCGACAAGTGGTAGGGTAGGAGCGTATAATGTGACAGTATACCCCCATGTTTTGCCATAGTACCAGTTTGGTTTTTGCGGCAATTTTATCTAGATGTGCATTCCAGTTGTGTTTTATCTATCGTAATTCCTGGATAGTTCACTGTGTTCGCAAATGGAATGGTTTCTCCTTTGAGTGAAGGTGGTCTTAGGTTATCCAGTCTTTTCTTCCTTGCGAACGGTACTATGACTGTTTTATGCGGGTTCACAAATACCGGATCCCTTTCACACCAGTCATAGAACATGGTTAGCACCTCTTGAAGATCCTCTCAGATAGTTCTTTGCGAGTTGCTTCTTAGAAGTATTACTAGATCATCCACATATGCATGCACCTCCACATCCCACAGCGCGAGGACCGCCAGCAGACCATCCATCAGGAGAGAACACAGAAGGGCGATAACATCCCACCCTGCGGACACCCCCTAATAGCCCTCCCCCTTTAGGGTTGTTGTGGCTACTCTACAATTTAACATACTCTTGATCCAGTTCCTTATCTGTAGTTCAATCCCTCGTTCAGCTAATGATATATATAAGGAGCTTGGTAATGCATTATTGAATGCTCCCCCAATGTCTAAGTACACACCCACTGCTGTACTCTTGTCGTCTAACGCTTGTGTTATGTTCCCGACAAAGTTCGAAGTGGATTAGTGTAGATTTGTTGGTCTGACACGCATATTGGTGAGCATTTAGTTGATATCCACCAAGCGCACTCGCTTTAATGTGCACGTCCAATATCTCTTGCGCGCATTCCAATTGAAATAGACTTATTGATCTCCATGAGCTTGGTGTTTATGCTCTAAGCCCTACTTTAGCGATATACACCACTCTGAGTTTAGTCCAGCTACTAGGTATATAATTACTCGTTAGACTGGCTCTAAAAAGTTTAATTAAGGACGGTGTTAATATCTCCAAACCGTTTTGCAGTAGTACTGCATGATTTAAATGGCTGAAACGATAGAATGGAACTTTAAATTGTTAATCCATTGATGATATTCTTGGAGACAATCCAGTCTCCTGTTTTTGGCACATTTGATCGGTCCAAAAAAGGCTCTTGCTCATCATTATGCAAAATGGACATCCTGGGAAGTGAGTCTTAGCCAGAAGCCATAACGTTTCTGTACCAGATTCCGTAAAGGATCGATCAAGATGCTTTATAGCGATCCTAATTACTGAACGGATTCTCTAGAGAGAATTCTATGGATCCTAGCACTGCCAGGTGAATTTGTTATGCTCTGGCAGAAGGTTTCCAATGAACTTCTCTTTGCATCTCTGATAGCTTTGTTGTAGTTCATTAGAGCAGTTCTGTATTGATCCTATATGCCGATCTCTTTGGCTCGATTAAATAGTTTACGAAACTCTTTCCTTTGCATTTCGAGGGAGTTGTTCCACCAAGTGGTTCCTCTGTCATCCCTTTTAGTCTTAAGTGGATAGTTTTCGAGATAAGCGGTATTTATGGCTGACTTCAGTTGCTCGGAGACCAGCTCAATCTGCAATTATATATATGCGCATTAGCGTCTGCTCCCGAGGGGTAAGATTAAACCCAGTCCTGCCAGTGTAATTAAGTCCCTGTATTCCATGATGGGCCATTCATCTGTTTTCAGATATGGCTATATTTCGAGCACGAGGGTTCCGATAATACTCTCCAGTCTGAGATTCTTGTGGATAAAACATTATCACTAATCGTTAGATCCAATACCTTCTAGAAAAGAGCCAGGGACTCGTAAATGTACAGAGCATATACTGTCAATATTTTTTCTTACCTAAAGACAGTCCTGGAACTCTGCTGTAAACTAACTTTTTTCATGAAAAGTTTGCTTTTCTACTACCAATACTTTATGTGTCTCACTGCCTCTACCAAAAAAAGTATACTATACAGTGAATGAAAACATGTATATACATGTTTGATCATATGATCAGACCAATCTAGACGTTCACCAATAATTGTTAAACCAAAAACCTGCTATTGTTTACAATATATTATATACCATGCTTTATTATGAAGCTTAAAAATTAATTTTGAGTAGACCAACCCCTAACCTATGCCAAAATATTACTACTATCACCCCCACCTACCAAGTTTGTGTTATCCGCATAACATGCTATATTCTAGGATAAGATTATTAAGGAAATAGGCCGGGAAAAATTTTCCTGAGTTATTCTTTACATCTGACTGAAACAGTCTTAACGAATGACCTCTAACACCATGCAAGGCAATAGTATCACAATAAATACCGGAAGAAACATACTCACAACTGGCGAATTTTCAAAATACATATGGCCCTCTTATCTATCGAAAAATGTTGTAGACTATGCTCGATTACCGAATTGTGCGTATCCAAAAATAATGTCTTCTGGTGTAGTCATCTTTATATGGGTTGCAATAATTAGAATATTATTGGAAAGATTACGATTCAAATTGCAGCGGTTATGGTTATAAAAATTACGTGCATATTTTATGATTCGAGTCTATAAAATAATCTTTAAAACTTTGTCCTTTAAAAATGTTCATTTCTTTTTTACCTTTTTTTCTTAAGACTAAGCGCTCGAAGCGGTACGAAGGTACGATTGTCCTGTTCGCTAACTCAAATACGAAATCATGCAGCACGTTGTAAATAAACTAAATATGTATGTTCTATAAGAGTTCTAAGGTGGCTTAATGACATTATAAATATAAGAAAATATTTCTTATAGATTGCAAAACAAATAATTACTACCTATTAGCGTTGATCTAAATAGGAGCAAATCTGGTGCTGTTTTTAAATACGTAACATCTCGCCAAGGAGAAATCAACAATATATCTCTCTAAATCCTTGTTTATGTAGCATGAACAACATATGGCGTCCTGTAAATTATATGGTCTGATATTAAACTTTTAAAGACCTACGGATAATTTCTGAAAACATTTATCTATTTGACGCCGCGCCGCGCCGATGCAATATTTTCCAGATATTAAAACGAAGTAAACAATAATTCTCTAATTGGATTTTCTTATAACTTTATAATTGGAATTATTTACAAGGTTTCAGTTAACGTTCCTGATGATTATCTAGCGGTCCCATAATCAATTAAATAGGTATAGGAACCCCATACACAGACGATATTTCAATCAAAGCTTAAAGGATTTTCCGCCACAGCAAGTTTCAGGCAATAGGTTTTTCATATTGATAAAAGCTTACGAAAATTATTTTCCCTCGAATCTTCGGCATAAGTCTTGGCTTGACACTAATATGTTTTAATTTATGTTTTTTTTATATTTTTCATGTATATTTTTCGCAAAAATGTCTTTTCCCAAACATATTCATTAATGCATATTTAACATTAGACAACCGGTACCGTCTAAACAGGCAGGGTAGCAGGGGCAAGGTCTCAGAGCATCCCTAAGAATGAAATTAAAATTTTACAAAATCTAACTGACCAACAAATTAATAAAATAAATAAAAAATGCAACGAAAACTTATTGGCACTTTTAATACAAGAGAATTTGATTAAAATGGAAAAAACACCTAACCTAACCTCATCGTGCGTTTGTTTTTGTTTTTGGTCCAATGTATTTCATAGTTTTCTTGCAATTAATAGTTGCCATAAATACCAAATTAAGTTTGAGTCTCTTAAATAAATACTGCTCTATCCATAAATAAATAAATACTAGCCCTAACTACACGCTTTGTTCATCCAATAACCTCAAAATGTCTGGCACATATTTTAAATGTTCGCAAAGCTGTATTTTCAAGGAGCCTAGAGCTATTGCGTAGGTTTTTCAAATCAAATCAAAAGTGCCTTTATATTACATTATACAAATAAATAAAAATATACAAATTATATACCAGTGGATGGCGCCGTCCGATTCTATCGCTCTTCCACGTAAACATCCCAATGTAGCAAACCGTATAAGTACTAAGCAAAATGTAAAAAGTAGCTATTATAATATAAACATAAGTGTACCCACGAAACAAAACATTATCTTCTTCGGGAAATAATTAGGCGTTTGACTTGCTTTCTGAATGCTGCAGTATTTGTTAGACTCTTTGTGTCAATTGGAATGCTGTTAAATACTTTGACAGAATTATATGTAAAAGATCTTTGAAATTGAGAAGTTCTATGTTTCGGTATCTTAAAGGAAAGTCTAGACAGTTTGTCGATTATGCACGTCAATGCCCCGTACAAGCCTAGAATTAAGATAAGCTGGAAGTTTGTATTTAATCAAATTAAACACTATTGCTGCCATGTGAGTCCTATATCTTTCCTCCATCCTCAGCCACCCAGACTCCGCCAGTTTGTCACTAATATGATCAAACTTGCGCAGACCAAAGGCAAACCTGATGCACGAATTCTGAATCCTCTGGAAGGTGTCCTTGTCCCTTTTAAGAATTGCCGGCCAGAATATAACATCACAATATGACAACCCAGATAAAATCAATGAATTACATAACTTCAATTTAATGTCAGTGCTAAATATTTCCTTATGAAAGTAGAGGTTTTAATTAAAAATATGACCTTTGAACTAATTTTTTCATATGTGATTCAAACCTAAGATTAGTGTCCAATAAAAGACCCAAATTTTTCACACATGTACTAAACTTTAATATTTCGTCATTAAGCATTATCTTGAAGATATCGTCATTCATTAAATTATTCTTTTTAGGTCCAATAATCAAGATGCCAGTCTTTTTCTCATTCAGAACTAAGTTATGCGCACTGCATATCGAAGAAATATTTTTTATGTCTTCATTAACTTTAAAAGCTGCATCAGCTGCATCACTAATATGAAAAGAATAGTATATTTGCGTGTTGTCGGCATACTGATGTATAGAACAATACTTGACACAGGTGTATAAGTCAAAAGTGTAAATGGAAAAAAGCATAGGTCCAAGCAAGCTTCCCTGTGGAACACCCTGCTCAACTCGAATAAAACTCGACATTTTTCCATTAAGACATACTCTTTGACTACGACCTTGCAAATAAGTTTAAAAAAATAATACCGTCAATTGACCAAAACCGATATATCCGAGTTTTCTGCACAAAATATCATGGTTGAGAGTATCAAATGCCTTGCTAAAATCCAGCAGGACCAAGCAAGATGACTTGCCTTCGTCACTGGTAAATATCATCCGTGACCATCAGTAACGCAGTTGTTGTGCTATGGTGTGCCCGAAAACCAGATTAAATAGAGGGCAAGATGCTATGATTGGTTAAATAATAATTATTGATTTGCAAATAAACAATTTTCTCGAGTACTTTAGAAGCCGTGGGAAGGATACTAATAGGTCTAAAATGACTATATTCAGTTGGATTATTATTTTTTGGGACAGGAATAATATCTGCATTCTTCCACTGCGAAGAGACAACAGGAGTTAAAAGACATTTATTAATGATCCAAGTTAGATATTCGGCAACATGAGGAAAAACCAATAAAAGCATTTTTAATCCAATGCTGTCAGTCCCTGCGGCATTTGAATTAATTCCATTGAATACACTCGTGACCAATTCCTGCGTAACTTCAAAATGTCAGAGGCTTACTAACTAAGCTTCACATGCCGTTTGAGAATGTTTCATACTCTGATTATGATATTTTGATATTTAATGAGACATGGCTGTCTGAAGACATTCTGGACACTGAAGTGCGGATGAGTGACTGTAACATATACCGATCACACTGAACATATACCGATCACACTGAACATATACCGATCATCTGAAACTAGTGTTTACTCCAGGGGCGGTGGGGTGCTAATTGCAGTTTCCAAGAAAATTACGAGTATGGTTTTACCAGCAAGTAATAACATCGAACATTTGTTTGTACTGTTAGATATGAAAGGTAGGCAGTTCATTTTTGCGACTGTCTACCCCCCCCCCCCCCCCCGCCGGTAGTCCATTTGAAAAGTATGTGGAATTTGGAGACAGCCTGGAAAGACTTGCCGAAGAATATCCAGAAAATAAATTTTGTGTTCTAGGTGATTTTAATCTTCCTAATGGTCAGTGGTCCGAGGAGAATTTAGCTTCTGTTGGTGCCCCCCTGGCAGCACCAACACCCACTGAAGTCCAATCCCTTCAGTACTATCTTGTTTGTGTTCCTTTCATAACCTATATCAGGCAAAGTTAATTAGAAATGAAAACAACTCTATTCTGGACTTGGTATTTCTGCAAGATCCATAGGTTAACATTTTTGCTGCAGATGATCCCCTATTACCAGTTGATGTCCACCACCCACCACTTTCATTTGGGGTCCCATGTGAAAGTTTTCATTTAAACAATAATTGTGGACTTACGGGCGAAGGTTTTTGCCGGGATTTTCATGCAGTTGATGAACGGGCAATGCTTGAGTTTCTTTCTCAAGTTAATTGGGATAATCTGCTTGAAGTCTCTGGATGTTATGGTCAGTGTATTTTATGACATCCTATATTTAATTCAGTTGATTGTTTCTTTGTAGAGATACTCCGCTAGGACGTTCTCTGCTTGGTTCTCTCAAGAGCTAAAAGAGACAATTATTGAGAAGAAAAGGGCGCATAAAAAGTACTTTACAACTAGGTCTTATATGGACTATAATATATATTCGACTTTAAGGGCTAATGGTAAAACCTTAAAAATGCGGTGCTACCAGAATCATATAGCCATGACAGAGTCATCCCTTAGGCTAAACACAAAGTACTTCTGGAGATTTGTTAACAGTAAAAGGAAAGATTCTGGCATCCCTTCTGTAATGTATTATAACAACATTAAAAGTTCCTCTGGCAGTGAGATTGTGAATTTGTTTGCGGAATATTTTTCTAAAATGTACACTGATAAAAGCTGTAATATTCCGAACAACCGTGTTTTCATTTGGTAGTGTAAATGTATCAAGTTATACCCTCATATTATCAGCGATTAATGAAAAACTTTCAACACTGGACCTTAACAAGGGACCTGGTCATGATGGAATTGCGCCATCTCTTATAAGACTTATATATAGCTTTATATTGGCACGTCCACTTTACTTTATTTTTGATCTTCCTTTAAAAAGTGGAATATTTACAACATTTTGGAAGACAAGTTTCATTTCACCCATCTTAAAATCGACAGATAGTGCTCAGGTATTTTACTACCGACCCATCAGTATATTAAGCTGCATTTCTAAAGTTTTCGAATGCCTCGTCTGTGATTTTCTGTCAGCCAGTCTTGGAAGCAGCTTTATTGATCAACAGTATGGTTTCCTTCGTCGCCGATCGACGGAAGAGAAAGGGTGCCAAATACACGCCCTATATAGCGATTTTTCGAAGGCCTTTGATCGAGTTAACCATGAGGTCTTGATACATAGGTTGGAGGTTGTATGTCGGTATTCATGGATGGATTTTGAAGTGGTTAAGATCCTACCTCTCTGGAAGAACACAAAGAGTGCGCATCCAAGGTTTTCAGTCTTATGATATTGGAGTTCCGTCGGGGGTTCCTCAGGGATCTCACCTGGGACCTCTACTTTTTAATGTGTACGTCAATGACATCTCGTCTTGTTTCCTTCCTATTATTTGCAGACGACTTAAAATTTTATATGAAAATCTGCAACACTGAATATTGTCTTAAATTGCAGTCAAACCTGGATTGCTTATCAGGTTGGTGTGAATGCAATGAAATGGAGTTAAATGAAAAAAAATGTCATTTAATGGTTTTTGGTCGCAACAGAAATCCTATTCAACATGTTTATAAAATAAATGACTGCCCTCGAGATATTCGTTTTTAAGTCAAAAACTTGGGAGTTATCCTTGACAGTCAACTGTCTTATACCTATTCCTCATATAACTTTTGCTGTTTCCAAATCTTTACAAATTTTGGGACTTATAAAGCGATACACCAAAGATTTTCTTCATAGTGCTTCTATCAAAACATTGTTTTCCTTCCTGGTGCACCCACACCTTGACTATTACTCCTGTGTTTGGTCTACCCACTGTAATGTTCATGTCCAAGCCATTGAGAGAGTACAGCACAAGTTCCTGAGGTATATTTCACTTAAGAAACATCACACAGTTGAAGACATTAATTACGCGGAAATTGAATATTATCTAACATGACTACTCTGCAGGTTCGTCGCATGTACAGGGATCTTAATATGTTTTATAACTTACTGCATTCCAACAGTTTTAGCGCATTGGTATTCATGTTCCCTCTCGACCAACTAGGCAGAATAATTATTTTCACGTTTCTTCCCATCCGACCAACTACGGCTTAAACTTCTTGCTTTCCAGGTTTGCTTGGCTCGCCAATAATTACAGCAATCATTTAGACTGTTTTGCAAGCCAAAAAGTATTTAAGAAACAACTTGCTACTTGTCTGTTATACATACCACTGATATTTCTACTTTTAGTTATATTGTCAAAGCAAATAAGCTTTATATAATTAAAGTGTTCTTGTTATTATTGTTAGTTTTGTTTTCTAAATGTTTTTCTATGTATCTGTTAAAACTAGGTTAGGTCGATATATTATTATTTTTTAGTATATTTTGCATTTTGTACTTTTTATTGGGCAATTACCCGTTGATAAATAAATAACAAATAAAAATTTTCTGAAGCAAAAACAAGGCAAGCAATTTATTTTTTTTTCTCTGCTGATATCCAGACGAATTCCTTGGCAACTCATTTTTTAATATATATGACTCCTATTCTATAAATCATGTTTTGATTTGTTGCGGTGTTTATTTTATTGACTTTTTGTCCACATGCCAGGGATTTTGCCTCAAGTTCCGACTTGGAACCTAGAGGTAGTAACCTGTCAAGATTTGTTTCTGTAGCCTTTGATGAGCTAACACCTAAGGTATGTTTGGGGGAGATGCCACCGAACTCTAAACTATGCCCATGCGGAGAGAGATGGCCAGAGCATTTAGTTTTCAAACTAAATGTTATATGGTATTTATTATCCTTATTATTTTATATTTTATCGAACTGCAATGAGATTTAGTCATTTTTCTGGAAAAATTGGCAATTATATGATTTTATGGCAAGGCAAGTGTAAAACTTTGTGAAAGCTCCTTAGTATTTGATCATCTAAACTTAGTTTAACTAAAATAGGGTGTGCATTATGAAATAGTGTCTTTAAATGCATCAATGATCAAAATAAATTTCAATTATTTGTTATTTGTAAGAATAATACGTATGGTCATCTTTCTCCTGCAAATGAGACAGATGGTCACTTATTATTATGAGTTAATTAGTTGAGATTTTCATAGCACTGCTTTTTAAATAAACGTTTTATTTACATATTCATGGTACAGTTGCTCTTTATTTTTTGAATAAAACATAGGCATCTGTTATCAAAACAAGGTAATAGAATATTTTCACTTCAAATGTCGATTAAAAAAATACTAGCCACTATTTCTATTTTTTTTTTTAATTTTAGACACCCAATAAATCTGTTAGAAGAATACGGATTCTGAGTTTTTACCAATTTCGAAATTGGTTTCAAGTGTGAGAAAAAGCGTAAGTGGAGTTGCAACTAAGTACTTCCGCGGATTTTATCGAAAAATTGAAAATATAGAAAACTAGAACAAAATGTGCTAAGAGTCAAACTGACAAAAAGTAATAACTCCAAATAGCAGTGAAAGTTTACCGGTAGTGATTCTAACCTTAACAAAAATTTTGGAGAAAATTTGAAATATTTCAAATGTTTTTATTTAAATTATATTTGAGATTTACATGGTGTTTAAAAAATCTTTATGAATTATTTTTATTTCATGGCGGCTTTATACCGAGTTCTTTTTGTGTTTATTGTTTCATTCACACTGTGCTTTTTGTCTGCTTGTGGTTTGATAAAAGAAAAAGATTAAAGCGCCATTTCTTAACTGGCCAATTCACCCTTATTGACATGGCCATCTCACCCATAGTACTGTGAGTAAGATGACGAAGAGTCATGGCTTAAATTTTTGTAGTTTTTTCTTAATATTTCAATACTTTTATATCATATTATTGTATCTTATGCAATTAAAATTCAATAAAATTGACTTTCTTTAAATAAAAACTTTTTATGATTTCCAAAAAAAATCAAAGTGGGTGGCTCTCTCCGTCGGACTTACCCTCTATGCAAGACAGCAGTTTCTTCACCATATTTTGGAGTTCTTACAGGGCACTATCATACGAACCAAATGACTGTGTTTTTTAGGAGGTTGATCTTCTTCCCTTCTCATCTCTTGAGTAATAAGGTCTAAGGTTTGGGATTGTCGATATCGCAGCGCAGATTTTCTAAATAAAAATTTAAAATTTTAATATTCTTAAAGTGCAATGGAATTACTTGCCGTTTAACGTATTAGTGCTTAAAGGTGGCGCTTGAGCACTAGTGCATAAAAATAGGTCACTTGGTAACCAAACATATAATCAGAAAGTCGCCAAACACTCATAGAAAAATACTTTTTCAACATCGTCAACTGCTCAAAAATCAATTCAATTCAAAAATATATATAGTCATTATTTTAAGAGTGCTAAATTCAATTCTTGAAAATCCTAAAGGAACACCAAAGACAGTTCCACCATCATTTCCGCTTATATTCTGAAATAGTCAAGTATGTTCCTACATTTAGTAACATAATTTTATTTCACTGGGAGGTCATTGCCCAGACAGACGTTTCGTTATTATTAGTTCATGTGGTGTCAGAGCTTCACTGTTTAATTCCCGGGCTTTCGGTACACAAATATTGTGTTTTGTATTCGTTGTCTCTTCTTCGTGTCCTCTTCTTTGTGTATCACGAACATTCATTTATAGGACATAAGTTGCCGGCAACAATAGAGGATTTGTTTCAAACGATCTATACACGATCAACGATATTGTACAATATTTTGATATTACGGAGTATTATTGACGATTTAGATGAGATATTGAACATTTGATTAATATATTTTGTTTTTCTAAATATATTGCCTCCTTAATATTTTATTCGCTGCACAGTACACAATATAACTTTGCCCAATAGCAGATGCTCTAATATCCAAATGGGTGTTGATAAAAAATCATTGCTAAGAAAGTGTAGGGCCAACAACACTTAGTTTAGGGCATGGTAGTTTTAAATTCAATACCAGTTTTCTAAGATATGTCATAAAAATAATACATTAAGTTATGTTTTCTAGGGATGGGCGGGTATGTTAAATAATATATTTTTTAATATGCAATAATTGAGTTAGCAGGTCCTTCTGGTCCTCCAGCACACACTTATTCTGTTTTTGAGCTGTTAACTGCTAGCCCCCTTCCTCTTCTATTGTTCAATAAGCTTTCGAGTCATATACTCTATATCGTCGTAGTCTCGTGCCACTATAACCTGATCGTCTGCGAAACTTGGCGGTTATGCTGTTGGTGTTGTTAAGAGGGATACCCATATTTTTGCATTTCTGCTTCCATATCCTTAGTGCTTGTTCAAGATATATCCTAAATAGAGTGGGTGATAAGCAGCACGCTTGTTTGAGACCTTTATTCGGTGTCACTTTAATGTGGTAGTTTCTATATAGTTCTTTTACTGACTTTATTTTGTTGGGTTTCAGGTTTATCCTTTCTAATGCCTCCCAAAGTTTTGATAATGGTATGATATGTTTTCACTTTTTTAAATCCACGAAAAGAATATGTACTTTCCGGCCGAAAGCCGACGTTTTGTCCGTTAGGGTAATTCAGAACAGGTGGTCGACCGTAGATCCTTCTGCGCAGGAGCCTGCTTATTCTTCTATTTCGCTGGGCATACTCGCATCTCTATTCCGTTTTTTTAGATCTTTTCATAAATTCGGCTAGTTGTGCTTAGCACTGCAATACCTCGATAGTTATCGCAATTTTCTGTGTTGCTCTTTTTGTATATAGGAGTAAGAAACGATAATTTCCATTCTTCTGGTGTATCCCCATTATTAATACAGTTTTGAAAGAGTCTTCTTAGATGTTCGTATAGCTTATGAGGTACATATTTGATCTATTCTGCTGGGACATTACCAGGTCCTGGTGCCTTCTTATTTTTTAGGGTTCTACATACATCCGTTACATTTTACATTGATCCTGATCGGTGATGCCGAAGTGTATACTTTGTTTGATTTTTCGCTTCAGCAGTTTGCCAAAGTACTCTTCCAATTTTTTGGTGGTGACAGGGGATAGCAGGTCTCTTTTTTTGTTCTGACGTACCGTAACCTGGGGTGAATTATTAAATTGAATTATTTCAATTATTTTGTTTTTCCAAATAATCCAAAGATTTTTTAAAACTACCGGCAACAACGTATTAGTCAGAAAACACGTGCGTATCACATGTGAATGTTTGGCCTAGGTAAGTGTATTTTTCGTTAGATAAAAGCTGATTTAAATATGCTCTGGTTTTTCACAAATTTTTTACCTTACAAACTCCTATGCACACCGAAAACTAAAAAAAAAACTGCGCGGTTTTGGCCAATATATAAAATAAATACATGCTTTCTTACAACAGATATCAATACGTCATGCTGCTAGGTATTTTATTTTTGGCGGGGTATTCAAATTTTCAGACCGGGGTCAATTTGATCATGTGTACGGGGCGAAATTGATTACTTGCAGAATGCTATTTCGTATTATTGGGCACATCTCTTCTTTTCAGAGTATACACAAAATGGTTCGAGATTATAAGAAAAACTTGGCTCTCGTCCCTATAAAGTTTATAACGAAACAAGGGTGGAAATATACTTAAAAAGGTCCTTGAAAAAGCTTGCAGCTTACGACGTGCTTCGGATGAGTATCGAATTTCTTATGGCACCCTGAACAATCGATATAGAAGAAAGAATGGTGGTCAGGCTATATTTTCTGTCATTGAGGAAAAGGCCATTATGTAACGTGATGCAATTTGTGGTGATTGGGGATTCTCCTTTGACTTACGAGACGTACGATACTTAGGTAAAAGCGTTTTGGACACGGAGGGTCGATACATTCTTTACTTTAAGGATAATTTACTAAGGAATGACTGGGTGTATTCACTGCTTAAGACACATCAAAGAGAAATAACATAAATGGTGGCAACAATTATTAAAAACCAAGAGCTAATATTTCAAGAGAAACTCTTGTTGCATATTTTGGCAATCTTTGTAGAGAACTAGAAAATATTCCTGTAAGCAAAATTTTTAACTACGATTAAACAAATGTGCAAGATAACCCTGGACAAAAGAGAATGATATTTAAACGAGGAACCAAGTATCCAGAATAAATTTTTAATTTCACTAAATCTGCGACTATTATAATGGTGTGCTCTTCTGCTTCAGGGGTACTTCTGCCACCCTATAATATCTACAAAGCTGACAAAATAAGGTTGCAATGAACGGAAAATGGTTCAAAAAGATTACTTTGCTGCAATGACAGATGTTGTTCTGCTGGTTCTCGATATAATCGCACCCATCATGGATGGATTGATTCATAGACTTTTACCGAATGGTTTGCTTTGACTTTTTGCCGCACGCAAAACGCTTGGAAGGGTGAAAAGCTATTATAGCATTTTACTAATGAGGTAATTTCTCTATGCGAAGAAAACAACGTAGCCTTTATATGCTTGGTAAAGAAGTCAACACATTTGACGCAACCGCTCAATGTTGCATTTTTTCGAACTTTTCAAATGGCTTGGAGGAAAACGCTTACCAACTGGAAAGACAGCCACCTTACGTTGACCAGCATAGACAGAAAGGTCTTTCCACAGCTACTCATGAGTACGCTTCTTAATATAAAATGGCTAACGAAGTTAGTGCTATAAAATGAATTATTGGTTCATCCTGAAAGAGTTATGAATAAATTACCCCTAGAAAATGTAGAAACAGGTGGTCAAATTGACAATGTCTTGGTTAATTATCTTAAAGGAGGGAAAAGGAAATATTAAGCGAATAAGGTTATCTGTAGAACCAGGAAAATGTCAAAAAGCCAATCATTCTAAAAGTGACAGCGGCACTGCGGCACCAAGTAATATAGAAGATGAGTACGAATCAGACGATTTAGATGAGATAGAGGGGGGCGACGAAACCGAATATTTATCCTACAGTAAAGATGACATAAAAGAAGACGTGTTTCTGTTAGTGAAACTAATGCGAGGGAGAAGAAGAAAAAATATTATAGGTATGTTGCGAAAATCGAAAAGGCGATTAATGAGAGTGAAATTGAAATGATTGGATATAAGTCTACAGATGAAACAAAAAACTTTTAAATTGGAGAAAAATGATAAGCTTTTAGTTCAAGTGAATGATCTTCTTGCTATATTGCCATATCCGAAATTCTTTCATTCAAAAGAATTAGCGTGTCAGTTTAATAAACGGGTTGACGTAAAAGGAATGTAAGCAGTTTTTATGCCATGTTTTACGTTATGCTAAGAACATTTACCTTCTTAGAATCTTATGTTATATTACGAGATTTTTTTATGTCTCTTTATGCAACTTTTTATGTTGCATTGGCATATTATTTTGCACTTTCTAACTGTATCGATTTGAAAAACCACTTTAGTTAGTATTTTTTTGTTTGGTTTGCATATATAAGAATAACTAATTAATTTTTTAAGTTGTTTTATGCATGATCAATTTCGCTTCAAATAATATTAATTGCAAAAAAAAATAAAACACAAAAAATAATACCCAGGGGCGAAATTGATCGGTCTATACTGTACTATGTATCATTTAAAGCAAAGGAAACTCTACTACGATATAATATTCTTTGTTTAAAGGCATAAAGCAGAACGTGATCAGTTTCGCCCTCACATAGTGTATGAAATTGCCCGGCAAAAGATTTGGTTGGTAAAATGTCTTTTTTAAGACTTACATAATCCCATGCGTATAAAATACAAATTTTACGGTTTACTCCTTGGTTTTTCACAAAATATTATTTTATTTTGATACGTCACACATTAACAATTTTTTTGCGCCCAGAAGTAATTCAAAACTTAAGTATTCTTTTCTGATATTCTGATGTTAATGATCTATGCTTGAAATTTGTTAAAATAATCAAACCAGTACTTTAAATTACCTGCGTCAACAATTCACACGTTTGTGAGGAATGTTTATTGTCTCGCGGGTTCATTTTTGAAAAACACACAATTAGAAAAAGTTCGTGTTGCAACAAAATTTTATATGCATTATATCAGTGTTGATATGGCACGAGTTTATCTTCCTGGGTTATAAATAATTTAACTGCCAACCTGACATATTTGACCCGGAAATGTGATTTCACACAGCCAGAAATGCGGTTTTAGAAGATGGATTTTAAATTTATTTAGATTAATGTACGGGGGCGATTCCAAAACATATTTTAATGATACACACACTTATTACTAATGAAACATGGACCCATTGTTATCCTTAAGCTTATGTAAATGAAAACTATATACATATACACATATTATCGCCGTTAATTTCACGAACTGACGTAACTCATTTTTATAATTTTAAAGGAGAGCGTTTTAAAGTTTTTTTTATGATCTTCGATTAAGTAGTAACAAAAAGCTTTAAAAATTATCATATTAGAGGATTAGATTAGATAAGATAGCCAAAAACGCAATTAACTTACTTTATATAAGCTTATTGCGTTTTTGGCTAACTACTCTAAACTAATCCACTAATATGATAATTTTTAAAGTAAAACTTCTTTACGCGCGCTGGACCTGGAGAGTACACTGGTAAATACGTTACGAAATGTATGACCTAGCGAGGCGAACAGAAGTAGAGACAGTATGAGAGAGTTATATAGTATTCTAGTACCTATTTGGAAGTACCAGTCGTTTTAGTGAAATAACGTATGCGGCTTCTTGAACACACAATTAAAATTAGGTTAGGAACTTGTCAAGTCAAATGGCTCACCCCATTATTCTTAGGGCATTGGCGAGTGGAGTAACTCCATATTCCATATAAACAAATATTATTTACTCTCATAATATGGAACATAATAATATCCAGCACCTGGCTATTCGCAGAATGAGCTTCCCTCTTGCCGAGGCGTCTCCCTCGCCCACGAAACTGCTGGATCGGCTGGGCAGTCCTTTCGCTTCGCAATGGTTTGGTACGAGATAACAAACAAGTGATTAACGACCGCACCCAAGAAAAGCCAAAATATAGTTGTTAGGGCCATGGAAGTTACTTTAATTAAGAGCATTCAGAAGCACACTGTCATCTTCTCAAAAACATCATCATTGGTAAGGTTCTACATCGAACATTTCCGATATTGACATTCAACAAAAGCATTTATTCCAGCAAACTAAAATTCCACAGGAAGAAGAGGTCGTTAATGAAGAAATAGAAACAGAGCACCTAAAACAAAAGGAACAACAAGAAAACACAGATATTCCTCACGAATCTGAGCAATAGGCAGTCACTTTGCCTACAAATCTGAAAGGCAAAAATGGTCACCGCTGGTGTATTAAATATTTGAAAACGTACTTCAAAAAGAAACGTTCTGTTTATTGTTCAAGGGCCCTTAGGACAAGCAAAAAACACCATTAAATGTCTAATGAACGATTCTGTGTTTGGGAAAATTATATAGCACACTAATGCTCAGATCAGTCTAAAAATCAGGAAATTACAAGGTTGCCAAATCTACTAATTCTTCTACAACCAGGGAAGAAATAAATGCTCTTATTGGACTTCTTATATTTTCAGGGGCACAGAAAGTTAATTATCTTCACACTAGTTTTCAAAATGTTTACAGAGCAACGATGAGTTGCAAGAGGTTCAATTTTCTTTCACAAAATCTGAGATTTGGCGAAAAAACTACAAGGACTGAAAGACGAAATTTAGACAGATTTGCCTTCATTCGAGAAATATTGGATGAGTTCATTTCCAATTGTAAAGTGTCCTACAAGCTTGGTAGTTGTATAACCATTGATGGGCAACTATTGGAATTCCGCGGCCGTTGCCCTTTCATAAAGTATATCCCAAACAAGCCTGCCAAGTATAAGATCAACATTTTTATGAGTTGTGACGTAAGTACAAAATACATGCTAAATGCAGAGCCTTACCTTGGGATTGGGAAACACACACACCCACACACAGGCGGTGAACCTTTAGGGGAATACTATGTTAAGAAGTTGACTGAAAATATTCACGGTAGTAACCGTAATATAACAATGGACAATTAGTTCACTTCAGTGAATCTTGCGGATAATACACTGAAACCTCTACAACTTAGCATTTCTTGATATATTAAGGCAAAACAAACGGGAAGTACCTGAAATGCTTTATCTCAAAAATAGAGAAGTTTTGGTTTTATCAACTATGCAAGAAGGTTCAGTTATTGTCGAACCACTAAAAAGTCTGAAATAATACTGCACTATAACCACACCAAAAGTGGGGTCGATACATTAGATCAGAAGTGTGGATACCGAAGCTGCTCCGGAAAAACTCTAAGATGGCTACTTTGCGTATTTTATGGAATTATCAATATGGCGTGCATAAATTCCTGGATTACAACCACAATTTGAAAAGAGCTAGAGAGAAACCGATCACAAGAAATAATTTCATGAATAGTCTTCACGAACAACTCACACGAGCATGGCTTGAAAAACGTTTTGCAATGTCAACTTCGCAACACTCACTAAAGCTTCTCATTAACGACATTAATAAAATTCCTTTGGAAGAAATTAACGGTCGGCATCTTCCTAAATAGCGAACAACGTATTACATCTGTCCCTCCAAAAAAAAAAGAATGATGACATCACTTCATTGCAACCATTGCCGTCGAGCATTTTGCGCAGAACACCGTGCGCGTTGCTGTGTTACCTCTGATGCAGAAAAATAATTATTTTTTTAATTTTTTTTAGGGTTTAGGAACGTTGTTAGTTTCTGCAATTAAAATATTAGTTATTATTTTTTTAATTTCTAAAATTAAGGAAAATCGTATTTATTACGAATTGTTAGTGTCCACGGGGTTGTAATTTAAGGTTAGTGCTCTAGAGTTAAGGAGGTTCCGCATTTTTAAATATTCTCTAAATTGTCCTCGTAAACGTCATTCTGGAATTCATCTGAAACGATTTTATCCAGAAAACAAGAGCATCAAATCCTATCCAACGAGTTTGTTAAAATTGCATAAAGTCCATGGACACTTGCCAAAATACATACGACATGCTTATTGAAATCTGATGTTGATATAGTTCGTTCGTTCATATTTGCAATACGAACGCATTGGGATACTTACCGCAATTTAACTTTTGGTTTATTCACGTAAAGTTTTTCAATAACAACTCCGAGTTAAAGTATTAATTTTTACGTCTAGTGTTCTATCTAAGCGTGTTTCAAGATGTTAAAGAAACTTAAGATTCAGTTTTCGAGCGAAAAATCTGAGAAAGAATTCATTTAAATCTAGATTCCCACAAGATACAGAATGTTAAAAAATATATATTTTTAAATCAGTTTTTCATAAATATCTTGAAATCTTTTGAGATAATTTACGCGCTAATATGGCATTAAAAAATATTTCAAGAGTATAATTTATTTTTCTACATTTACTGGTAGGGAACGCATTAGGAAGTTTCAAAAAATTACGCCACTCTTTCTTTTCATAGTTGATTAATATTTTATTAATGCGGCATCAATTATATGTAAGGTCATTTCGCTTTTTCGTCCGATGCATCTTTTGGAGATAAAAACTAATGTATAAATTCATGTCTAATAATATGAAAAAAATATATGTGGAATTAAGAAATTTATGTCAACACTTTCTTATAATTGATAATGTGGATACAATATTTATGTACAGGGTAGGCAACTAAGCGAGGTAAGCGGCTGTTTATTGAAAAGTACTAGTCGCACAACTTAATAATTTTTCTGTGCCTTTTACTTTAACCGCAAAATGGCGTTCTTTGAAAACTTGCCAAATATTCCTGAATTTCTCGGAAATTTTAAATGAAACCATATATGTTTTTTAATATTGCTAAAAAGACGACAGATAACTCTTCTTCTTCTTCTTACAGTGTCTTGCTTTCTCAAGCTTTGACGACTCCCATATTGACAACTTCTTTGTATCTATCTCTATCTTGGGCTGCGTGAAGAAGTTCCTCGGCAGTTAGCCCTGTCCATTGTCGGAGATTTTGAAGCCAGGATAGCTTTTTGAGGCCTATCCATTTTTCTCCTCAATCTTGCCATTCAGAATTAGCCAAACATAACTTGGTCCACGCATCACATGTCTCAAGTATTCCAGTTTGCGGCGCTCGATGGTGGTTAAGAGCTCTCTATCGTGCTCCATTCTGGTGAGTACATTCCCGTTGGTAGTTCGGCTTGTCCATGGAATTTTGAGCATCCTTCTGTACAGCCATATCTCGAATGTACTGATGCGGTCAATAATTTTTTGGTAAAACGTCCATGTTTTGCAAGAGTACAACAGAATAGACCATACATAGCACTTGATAAACCTTTCCCGCAGATGAATGTTAAGTTGCTTGGCACAGAGTAGCGGCTTGAGTTTCAGAAATGCTCTTCTAGCTATTTCTATTCTAGCTTTGATTTCTTCGTCTGGATCCATCGACTGATTGATCCAGCTTCCAAGATAAGTAAAGTGTTGTACTCTTTGTATATTCTCGCCATCAAGTGTCATTCTTTCCGGGTCAACATCCATTTTGCTAACAACCATAAATTTTGTTTTTTAGATATTGATTTTCAGTCCCCCCCATTACTTTCTCTGTTTATCTTATCTAACATACATTGTAGTTATTTCAATGATTCAGCTAGGAGCACGGTATCATTTGCGTATGGAATGTTACTAATAGTTTCGCCTCCAATCTTTATTCCTTCGCCAGTTTGTGTTGCCCCTTTAAATATATTCTCCGTGTAGAGGTTAAAAAGTGTAGGAGACAAGATACAACCCTGTCTCACTCGTCTCTTTATAGGTATCTGAGTGGCCTCCTCTCCATCTAGTGTTACCGTGGCAGATTGATTCCAGTAGAGATAAAATAACCAACGTATATCATTATTATCGAGGGGTATATTCTGCAGAGTTTGGAAGCGTTTGTTATGCTGTACGCGATCAAAAGCCTTTTGTAGTCGATAAAACACAGGTACACCGGCTTTCATATCGCCCAACATCTTTGAAGTAGCGTGTTCATGCAAAATAGCGCTTCTCTGGTACCCAAGCAGCCTCGAAAGCCGAATTGTTCTTCACTCATGCTTTCTTCGCATTTGTTGTGTATACGGTTTTGGACAACATGAAGTAGAACTTTTAGAGCGTGGCTCATGAGACTTATCAGTCGAAAATCATTACCTGACGTGGCATTGCTTCTTTGGCAGAGGGATGAACGTGGATTTCTTCCAATTCACTGGAAGTTGACTGGTTTTATAAGTATCATTGAAGATACGAGTTAGTACTGAAATGTTTTCATCTTCCAGTAATTTGATTAACTCTCGTGGTATTTGATCTGGCCCCGGGGTTTTTCCAGTTTTTAGTTGCCTGATTGCTTGTTCAACTTCGACCGTATAATGCTCGGACCCTGCTCAGCGTCATTTTCGTAGACTTATTAGATAACTCTAATAAGTGGTAAACTTATATAACCAGTCACTAAAAGCGGCCTCTAAACGAATCCGGTTAAGTACATATTCTAGTAAGTATTCTTTCGAAATAAAAATATGTTTATTATAATATTATGAGGACAAAACGTCAAATCATTCAATTTGATTATTTTTGCATTGAATTTGGGCGCTGTAAGTTATTTTGTTTTAAAAATGCCTTTTACAAAGAATTTTTAAAATTCAGCAGTAGCTAAGTGCGATATCCAAGTAGTCATAATTATGGTAGAACAGTTTTTCGGAAGTTAGTGCAATGCTTACGTGTCACTTGAAGCTTTCACCGTTCTATGTTTCAAAGACGTTGCATCGTCGTGATGACAATGGTAGAATCTAAGAAACTGTTATCAATGTTTTGACCTATATAGAGTATAATTCTCATGTTAGTACTAGGACCTCATTTTTAGAGTTGACTATATCTCGAACTACCATATAAAATATTTTAAAAGACCATAGGTAAGTTTTATTACATATTAAATTCTATAAGAACAATCTTAGAGCGTTATTTTACGTTTTTTTTTTTGTTTCTTACTAATGAAAGTTATTTGCCATTTCAGAATACATCCTTACGATATAGCTTTCCACCAAGCCTTAAATGAAGAGGATTTTGATCGGACGCTTGATCATTGTCATTGGCTTTTGGGCATGATAAAGGAAAACCCTGATGTTTTATCGCAAATTCTTTGGTCGACTGTACTTTTCATAGCAACGGTAGGGTAAATTTAAGAAATATGCATTACTGGTCTGCCGAAAACCCTCACTGGATGCAAGAAATCGAACATCAGCGATGCTGATGCAGTTAATGTATGGTGTAGTGTAAAGGAGAGAATGAATTTAGGCGGTCGCGGTCCCGTCGCATCACGAATCATGGTAGTAGCACAAACAATATAGCTACGCAAAGCTATAGTAGTAGTCTCGACCGCGCGCGGTGAAGTTCCTTCCCATGTTTTATAGTGTATGCATTCGCACTAGACATTCTCGAGCTCATCTTGATCGCATCGCGTTCTCCGATCTTTTCCAAAGAATCTCAGGATACCAATACAAATCGATGGATCGGAAGGGGAAGCCTTTTTTACTGGCCAGCTGGGTCACGTGACTTAACCTGTTTGGCTAGATAAGAGGTAGAAAAATAAACCATTTATTTCGTAAAACCAAACGAGAACAATTATTTCATGTGGTAATCCTGAACAGAGCCGTAGGAAAAAAAAAGAAACATTTTCAAGGTCACACATTTTTTAAATACCTTAGAAATATTAAATTTCCTTTCTTTTATTATTTTCTTCATTTCTTTTCTTGTTTATTTGGCATGCCCTCTTTTTTAACTATTAGCGAATTGTATTTTGTGGAACATCGAATATGCTTCACTTATATTAACATTGTCCGTCTTTGATTTACTACAGCTTTTTCTAATTTCTTTTCGTCATAGGCACTTTGCTTTCTTCGTTGGTGGTTTCTATCCACGCTCACATTCTGAAGAAAAATCAAAATCGTATTATAAGATCGAACCGTGATTTTGTTCTCATTGGCATTGACAAAGCTTCTGAATTTGAGCAGATTCAAGACCAAACAATAATTGAGTTTATTTGTGGGTCACGCACCAAAAGCTAAAGTTCATCCGGGCAAAACAAAAACGTAGAATAGCCTACAGGCCTGCACAGTCTATTAGGTATAGGCCATATTTTACCACAGGTTCTTTGTTAAATAATAAAAGTGGGTGCTTAAAACCGCACGACAGAAGTGAAAACATCAGCATGTAAACTATATTCGGAGGTAATATCTTAAGTGCATCCAACTTTTCCGAAAAAACTTTGGAAAAACGAGTTGACAACAAAACACTCGCGTATAAAAAGCCTCGTCTCCGACTCGGCTTTTTATTACAACGCTTGTGTTTTGTTTCAAACAAATTACTTGTCAACGAGTTATTTGAATTTTTTCATAGAAAAAATTTGATGCAAGAAGATTATTTCCTGACTGAACAAAACCTATTTACTAGTAATATGGTAATTTAATCAATCAAAGCAACGAACAAAGCATTTTACTGGGTACTATTACTATTAGTAAAGTTACAATTTACGTAAAATGTACAATTATTGTGTATACTACGGGAGTGTTGTTTGATATATTGTTATGATTTTTTATAATGCTTTATACTTCAGATAAATGCACATCATCTTCGGACGACGCTTGCAACAGCAGTAGTAGTGTTTTGGTTTATTTACCCCTGAGAAGCAGATGCTTCATGCTCTTTGCTTCCATTTCTTAAAGCATTTATAATTGTTGAGTGATGGTTACTATCTATTTGTAAATAGGGTTTTATGGAACTAGCTCGATTGTGTCCTGTTATTTTCATCAGCTGTTGCTCTTCGATCCCTACTTTTGCTAGGTTGCTGACAGCTATCACTCTTAGTGAGGGGTTTGTAATTTTTTTTTATCTTTTGTGTTTAAACTACTTCTATCCGCAGCTTCTTTTGTCACTTTTGACAGCTCGTTTCTTCCCACAGGGACATTTTTAAACCATCCTAAGGTCTGTGGAGTGTTCCATGTTGAGTTTGGTGTCAAAAACAGCCTATCTGTCTTTATGTTTGTTGAACGTTTTGATATAAGCATGTAATACAAGCGGACCAGGCAAAATTCCGGGCGCTTAGTGTTTGGAACTAACCATTTGCTGTTGCACATTTTTTTTGCACCTCCTTGAGCGGTATAACTGGGTTGTATTCTATTCTTCCTGCAACAAGAGAAAATCATTTCATTACTTGGTTATCAAAATATTGTTTTTTCCATATTTTTACCTAATTAAAAAATAAACAAACCGCACAAAAGAAATAATTAGCAGAAAAACATACCTGTTTTAATTCCATCATTGTCTGTCTTTAATTTAAGGCTTCTCCACCTCTCCACGCCAGCTCCATTGATGCTATAAGGTAAAACTTGCGTCGTAGCTGACTGGGTGTATTTTCGTCCCATAAAGATACCAATTTGTGGTATTCATCGAGTTTTAGTGAGGTCGAATTTGTTTTTCTTTTATCTTCTTGTTTCTGAAGAGTTCTTCTTTTTGCGTTTCGAAATATTTTAAATTCAATATCATGAAACGGATCAAATACAGTGTTGTAACCCACAAAGAAAGTTAGTTTCCTGTAGCTCTTTGGCGACGATGTTCCACATTATTTTAAGGCAATGTTCTTTATACTCCTCACTATTGACTTTACGCATATTCCAAGCCCAGTTTTTGAGAATTAAATTCAAAGTTGATAGGTACTGTTGTATTTTTATCAATTACCTACTTTTTTTCAGAGCAAAAACTCATAAACTGCTTCCAAATGCTGTTGTGTGTCTTTACTATATTACTGGCTCCGCTATTTTTTACTTCTTGATTGTTTTCTTCCTTTGGAACATATCCAAAACGCTCCATGTTGCACAAAATTACTTTTTTTTTCGAAAAAATAATTTAAAATGAAAGCGTTGTTAGGTTGCTACGTGGAATTGTTTTGCTAAATTCATTCGCTGATAACTAGATGGAAATTCAAATTTTTTTTATTTTGACAGTACCTATTAAACATTTTTCCGAAAAAATTACTGACAGGGGCTGTCATGGAATTTTTCCACTTGAAAATTAAATATGACATACAAATCCTTGTAAGTGATTGGTCAAAATTGATAGGAAGGAAATAATCCAAAAGTTAATTATGCACATTTTCTTTAAAATGTACATGTTTATTATGATAACGTCAGAAAAGTGCTTTAATGGCTGTTATTTAATGAAAGTCAATATTTTAGCGCAAAAAAAGAAAATCGAGCTCCAAAATTAGACCAGCAAATCAATTTTATTAATCAGCAAAATATTCAGTATTTTGGCAGCAAAACAAAATCATCGAGCGGTAAAATTAGATCAGCAAATATGTCTTCAGCAAAATATGCAATATTTTGATAAAGAATAATTAAAAAGCAAGATTAAACAATGGCCCCATGGTTACCAGTTTTTTTTGAAATGGAAAAACGACCACACACTAACCCAAACTAATTGAAATGATTTTGCAATCTTTTAAACGTATCGAAACTAACTCGCTTGAACGAAGTAAAACTTGCGCGACGTGCAAGCTTCACTTCACGATGCTTAATATTTGCGGCTATAAGTCAGAAAAGTCACTAACTAACATTTATTGAGCTTCGAGATAATTCAATTTAAAGTTTTATTTCTATTTATTAAATCAGTCTTTAATTTTTTTTTCACACAAGCTATGTGTCTACGTTCTGCTAATAAATTGCCTCATTAGTTTTAATACCAAAAAATACATTTTATTTTCTATGGAGTGTAATACAAAATAAAAAAGTCAGTTAGTGACTTTTGGCTACAAAAACAATCTAACCCGCATGAAACTAGTTATTTATTCGCCCACTTATACAGTCAATAATGATATCACTATTATTATTTTTTTAATAACAAATAAAATAATTTCAGGTAGCAACGGTTACAATTTATTTACTCTCATCTGCTTCTCCCTCCTCTTCTTGTTCTTCGTCCTCTTGGGCAGGTTCAAGAGTGTGATCTGGCACGTTGTTGGCAGTTGGGAGTGACTGATACCATGGGTGAAGTTCTTCTGGTATATTATTCTTGCGGCATAGTTTTATTAGATCTTGCTTTAGGAACACTAATGGGGAGGGGCTCCTTATAGGCTTTTTTATGTCTGCCATTTTATTTTGACGACCTCGCTTGAAAACGTTTAGAATATTGTAGGATCCACTATGACTATATCCAAATGTTATTATTCCTGGGTTTTGTTTCTCGTATCGTAAGCATTTAATCTGAAGCCATTTGCCTACATTGCCATTATCATATTTGAGACGGTTTTTAATAATGCGCTTACTAAGGTCTTTAAGGTCAAGAATAGCAGAATACTTTAACTGGTCCACATGATACGGATTTGCTGTTTTTTTTGTTCCTATTTGATCTAGCTTGTTGCATTATATTCATCCACTCCAGCACATAATTAATGCTAACATGTCTCTTTTCCCTCTCAATCGCACTATGCATACGGTCTACTTCCATAAAAGAGTGTCCTGATTCTAAAAATGTTTGTTCAATGACATCGATATGTGTGGTGTGTGTAAGAAAGAGTAGTAATGCGGATATGTGCTGATTCCTATTTTGGCATCCGCATGTATCCGAAAATAAGAAAATTTCTTTAATACTGTCTGCATCAATGCAGTGCCGATTCCATTACTTCCTCTCTTTTCATTTATTTCAGACCATAATATGCAAAAGGTCTCATTAGGTAGTCTGGATTCGTATATTCATAAGTTGTAGATACAAAGTTTTCTACAATATAATAGCGACTCTTCACCCGATGGTATTTGAAGAACACTTTGCAGGTCAAACGTAGCAGATAGGAACGTGGAATCTTCATTTGATCTGGCTTTATCTTCCTCCTTGGCCAGATTAGCTTCGTTTTTTCTATCAATATGTTTATTAGAATTGCAGAATTTGCAGAAGATTTTCCGATACATTGATTGGGTTACTGGTGTTCGATAATTTTCGATGCAGTACTCTTTGTACAAGAACAACATTTTGGTGATAGATAATTTGGAACTCAAATACAGCCGTTTTGTATTTCCCTGCAATAATGTGACTCCATTACAGGATACATGTCAATGTGCTGTTTTACGAAGGCAACATCTTCGTCTTTGGTTTTATTGTGAGGGGCCTTCCTGCCCCTTCTATCATCCGCTGTGAAAACGCCATCCCACAACCTTCAAAGGCTTCATTTATTGGACCATTACTTATACTCAATGTTTTTTGGAAAAATGTTTGGCGTGTTCCATTTTTCATAAAATAACATAATCTGCTACACTTTCGTAGTTTGGCCAGTGGCACGTTTGCTCCAGGTCTCGCTGGTTGTTTTCAATCTACAAATTTTAAAATAAAATCATTTTGTCTTGAATAACTGAATAATTTGCAAATATTAAGTCTGTCTTCTTCATCAAAAATGTTACTACATTTGTATTTACAGGATCCCCAGTTTACTGGCTTAGGAGCTTTGGCTGGCATACATTTTTTCTTTGTTTTGTAAGGCATGCAATCGAATATCTTCTTTTTTTCAATATTTCTTCGCCAATTAGACGGATTTGCTTGCATCCATCGGCATCGTTTTCTTTTGGGCGGTGTGTATATGGCTTCCTGTGACGGAACTTTTTTTTTCTTCCTCACTACTCATTTCAGACTCATCCACTGGTACCCAATCCTTGTTCGCTATAGAGTCATCATCTGATTCGTCCTGCAATAGAAATCACTTTGTACATAAGCAATGAACTTTTATGCAAGTAACAAACTTACAAACTCATCAGATACAGCAACTGGCACTGGTCTCCTTGGTTCTTCATTGGAGACTCTTGATTGAATGATATTACTTCAGGAAGGTATTTCCTTTTCATTTGGCGGATTCTGCAATTATTATTATTACTACTGCTATTATTATATTTATTATTAGTATTATTATTATTATTATTATTATTATTATTATTATTATTATTATTATTATTATTGTTATTATTATTATTATTATTATTATTATTATTATTATTATTATTACTATTATTATTATTCATATTATTATGCTTACGAAACATTCAGCTGTTTTATAAATTCTATTCTGGGTTGAACGAAGGCTTTCGTTAGTATTCTTATTACTATCTGCCGTGAAATACATCTGGCTGTTATCACTTTTTCCCTAAAATTAAAAAATTAAAGTGTACTGGTTTATTTACATTTTTTCTGCATGATGCGGCTGCTACCTGGCTTGTGACGGCGCGGCGCTTTTAAAAACCTAACCCAAACTAACCCAATTATATGTCTTTGGCTATACCAGTATAGTCCAACGATGCAATCAAATTTAATATTAAATACAAAAAACTAAAGATTCTGCCATTGATAGACTATTTTTGATAAGATAACAAAAATAACTAATTACATTAAACCATATATTATTTTTGCGAAAATTCACTAACTGCAGTCTTTATTGAAAAAACCTTTAACCTTTTAGGTACTAGACTCAAAACAACGCAATTCGTACATGCTTTTAATAAGTTTAAATAATTGAAATATTAACCAATTTTCAAATTTTAAACAATTATAAAACCAAACATTTAAATTATTGAGGTTATGTTTTAGTACTTACCTCAACAAGAGCGAGTTTTGAAAGCCTCAAACTTCGAGAGCTCATTATTTTTTTATCACTTATCACGAGATACTAAAATATCAAGATTTCTTCGCTAATATTCACCCAATATCACACTTATTTGACGGATAGAAGCAAACACGCGTCAGCTTCTCTAACTGCACGTAAACACTAACATTTTTTGGCATATTCGAGAAAAAGTTATGCTAAAAATCATTAACTGCTGTTTGTGAGTTGTTGCATTCTCGTGCCATTTGAACACGTACGAAACGTTCATACGAAAAGTCATTTAAGTTACTTAAGGATTTTTAGCATTACACTTTTTAATTCTTATTTTGTTGGTGACTTTTAACATATAGAGATAGTCCTGATTTAATAAATTTATACAGTTAGTGACTTTTAAAACTGAAAGATACAATGAAAATACATTATAAGATGCAGTTAGTTACTTTTTCCCTAAAAAGTCATTTAGTGACTTTTCGCTGGAATATGACGATATTCTGCTGTTTGTTGATCCATTTGATGCTCGTTGATCTATTTTGCTGCTCAATCATCCATTTTGTTGCTCATCTGTTAATCTGCTGTTCCCATTTTTATTATTTGTGCTAATTCAAATTTTCTTCAACTTCTTGCTTCCGAACCTCTCTTTTATAAAGCTTTTCAACGAGTCTGTAGTCTGCATATTAAATTAGAGGCTTGCTGAATCGAATGCAGTAGCGATTTTTTGCCATGAAAATTTTTCCCTATGATAAATAAATCTACAGATTCCAGATGCTGCACCAGTTCACTAATTTACATGAGAAAGTAGATGAATTACAGTCTGGGCAAATGGACAACAGAATAAACTAGAACTAATTGAAAGAAATGAACAATACTAAAATCAGGAAATCGCTCTTCAATAAATATTTTTTTAGTTTTTCCCTATCTCTTCTATTTAAAATATTAGAAATAGTATGGCAACATTGACAAAATTGATTCGAACCTCTGCTCGATTCATATTTTCGTTATTATCTGGATTTAGACGGTAGAGAATAATGCTAATAAGGATCAGTAAAAAATTCTTATGAACCTTGATTATTTTGAATGTTTAAGAATCACATATTTAATTAAGGCTCTATTAGTGAAGTGACTACCTCTCAATCTTGCAGTTTCAGCCGAACGAACTTACGTAAAACATAGCTCCAGGAAAATGCTAGTGTTTAGGTCTGCTAATAAAATGTAGTTTAAAAATATCGGTGAGTAAGGAATTTAGGATTTTGATAATAAGATGAAAGTTTATTTCCTCATGGTTTGAAAATATACCGGACACCCACACCGGCCAGTCTGATGCAAAGCAACACGTTGGCAAAGGTAAACAAAGTCGTTAACCAAAATTACATTTTATTTGCAATGTTGAAATGTCGTGTCTGCAACAGTTGTAATTCTCAATATTTATGGATCCATTCGTTAATAACAGTGATTATTTATTACTTAATTCAAGCTTGCTTATACATACTATCCTTTTATTGCTATCATTATGAGGAACTAGAACTGCAATAATTGGTTTGATCGCTGCTTAATAAAGCGAGTTTAACTTGGATCTAGAGCGAACATAAAAAACAATGTTTTAATGGGAAAATTTATCACTTTAAATAATTATTGTTTGTTAAAAAACTACCTAATGGTATCTCTGCGTTTAGGACAGTTTGGGAGTAACTGGAATAATATCAAGATTAATACATTTTTCTTGCCGTTAAAATGTACAGGATTATTCATTATATTTTGACACCCACCTGCAGCCGTAATTACAGGTAATACAAAAAAAAACATAAATTTAAAAACTGTGTGGTTTTTTATATTATCTTTTAGAAATGTCACAAGAAAAAAATTGCCTGTCAAACGTCAAAAAACCGCATAACCTTAATTTTTTTAAATAGAACACCCTGCATATTATTGGATATTTGGATTGTGCGAAAAAGTCTAGAAATATTTCATGAATAATGTCCTATACCTATCACTAACGGTTTTTGAAATATTGACAGTTGAAAATCGACCATTTACCAAGTTACCAGCTTGTAAAATCTAAACGGCTAAAGATAGAACAAAACGGTTTGCACTTTCCTATATTGGATTTTCATAAGCTATCGTATGACACTGACTTTAGATTTAACCAGAGGTTAAAAAATCCCGGATAAATTGCAGCGGTTAGTGTCCAGGTCTCGCAACCATATAGTACTATAGGTTTTATGATTATACTGTATATGTATAGTTTGGTTTTTCTGGCAAGTTCCCTTGATTTCATTAAACCCTGGAGAGCAAAACGTCATCTGTTTCCGGCTTGTATCCTGTTATTTATTTCCTCTGTGATGTCGTTATTTTCACTTATGTTCGTGCCTAGATATTTAAATTGTCTTGCCCGGTCGCAATTGTAGTCTTCAATCGAGAAGTTTTCCCTATTCTGTCTCTGTTACGACCATTTCTACTGAGGTACACATATTTGGTCTTGTCTTCGTTTATTTTGAGGACTAATGTTTCTGAAACTTAGGGAGGCGTCTTTAAGATTAATCCTGCTGTTGCCAATTATGTCCACATCATCTGCGAAGGGCAGTAGTAGGTTGGGTCCTTCCTGGTGGAATATAGCCATTGGTGTCACAATCTTGGCTTTCCGAAGTGTATATTCTAGGGCTATGTTGAAGAGTTGGGGTGAAAGCGAGTCGCCCTGTTTAAGTCCATTGTTGATTTCAAAGAAATCAGAGTAGCTCTGTCCCACGCTTATCTTGCATCTTGTATCCTCTGTACACATCTTTACCAGGGAAATCAGCTTTTTTTGGAAAGTCCAGTTCTTGCATTGTTTCCCACAACTTTGCTCTACATATTCTGTCGAATGCCTGTTTGAAATCAATAAACATCTGGTGGAGTTCCCTTTCAAATTCCCAGCATTTATTTTAGTTGCTTTATGGCTTTGGCTGTTTCTTCGTATGTTGGGGCTGGTATCTCTATTTCAGCTGTCGATATGCTTATGGGTATCATCTGTATATACATCTTCGTAGAGTAGATCGCAAAAGTAGTTCCTCCATGTGTTTAGGAACTCTCTTTCGTTGGTTATCAATTGTCCATTGTTTGTTGAGAGGAAGTTTTCGGTCCTATTTTATGCTTTGTTATTACCTGAACGTATTCTTTTATTCTGTTGTTTTGTCTGTTTTCCTCCATTTCTCTTATTGTATTCAAATGGTGGTCTTTGTTTTTCTTTTTTATTATTCTGCGTGCTTCAGATCTTTGTTGTTGATACTCTTCTATGTTAAGTGCTGTTGGGTGTTGGAGCAATTTTTTCCTGGTCATATATTTTCGTCTTTCCGCCGCTGTTTTACAATTGTCATCATACCACTAGTTTCTGGTATATTTCCTGTGTTTGTTCTGTCTTTAGTTTTTCCGTATTCCAGTTTATGTTGGTCTTCTTTTTCGTGTTTGGTTGAGTACAGATTCTTACTCTAATCTTTGTTCTAACCAGAAAGTGGTCAGTATATGCGTCTGCTCCCCTCATACTTCTGACGTCTAGGCAGTTACTACTATGTCTTGCGTCTATTAAGACATGGTCTATTTGGTTTCTTGTTATTTTGTCATTTGATATCCAGGTTTCCTTGTGCATGTTTTTGTGTTCAAACATGGTAGACTTGATTAGGGGGTTGTAGCCCGCGGCGAGATCTATAAGTCTAGTTCCATTGTTGTTACTGGTTTGATGGAGGCTGTGTTTACCTATGGTTGTTTGGTATGCTTCTTCTTTGCCAATTCTCGCATTGAAACCTCCCAGTAGAACCAGCATATCGTGTTTTGGTATATTGGATATAAGATTTTCCAAATCGTTAGTAAAGTTGTCTTTCGTCCTTTTCCTCCGTCGGGGCATGTACAGAACATACGGAATAGTTGTACCCCTGTCACATTAATCTTATGTAGCAGAGCCGCGCGGTAACTGGTTTAAACTCTATGATTGTTTGAGCTAGGGAGTCTCTAACAATAACAAAGTTTTTTTGACAGTTATATATTTTTTAAATTTTTGAGGTACGTATTTTATTTATTGTCGAAAAAAGTACCGATTCAAAGCAGTGACTTGAGTGGTAAGAAATTTTCTTCTGCAAAAGGCAGTTAGTTCGCTGTTAAAATTTTTATCGCTTTGTATTCGCCTTTATAATATTCGATCTAGAGATCAGAGAAGAGTATTTGTTATCTTTTCACTAGTGAGGGATATTTTCGAATAATTTGTGCAAAATTTCGAGAAGAATTACTGCGTCGGCTACTATTTAACCGTTAATAAACAACTTTTGGAATTCCGGAGAAAATGTTTTTTCCACCAATATATTTCCAACACGTCAGCAAAGTGCGGCCTCAACATTTACCCTAGATGCCGCCAAGATATTTTACATAATAAATCTGGGGACCAACGTCGCGTCGCGTCGCGTCGGCAAGCAACTAGAGGGATCATTTAGCAATTCATCAGAAGAAATTGTACTGATATTGGTAGAGCCAGTTAAAATACAAACAGTAGTTCACAAGCGTTCTTTTTGTAAAAAAATTACTGAAGAGAAGATTATCTTACTGAGGAAAGCAAAAGTGAAATACCTCCCAATATTTTGTTAAATAAGCAGCGTCAAATATTTTCACCTAGTTTTGGATTCCAATGATCTCCTATTGCCCAGCAAAAAAGAAACCGTTGTTTATAATTAAATTACAAGCGTGCATTATGATGACGCTATCGATCATGAAACTAAGGAATAACAAAAATCTGAAATAATGACTATGTACAACAAGAGAAATATTGGTCTGGTGTAGCTTTTTACAACTTACTCTATATTTCCTCTCAATGCTTATTGTACTTGCAAATACAGCACTTCTAACTCATTGACCCGTAAGTCATTATCAACGAATTTGCTTGAACCTTGATCAAATCACAAATTGAAAGCAGAAACTTTGAATATCCTTGTCGTGTCAATTAGAAGTCAAATTTAACCACTCCTGTAACTGCCAGATCCAGTACTGCCTCCTAACACAAATTGCACTGGAAAATGTTAGGAACAAAAATATATCAGCGAGGAAAGGGTGTTCTAAATGCGGGCGATATGCCGGTAAAGTCTATATGAGAGAGGTGTCTATTAATTGCTTTTCACTAGAATAGTGGTTTATATATTTCTGGTGGTAAATAGCTCTCCTTTTAAAATATTTTTGCCCGATAGCTAATCGAAGGATATTTTTTGGACAGAACTTTCCACTAATCGTTTCAGAGTAAATTTTGTTTATTGCATTCAAATTAATTACATTAAATAAGAAGTCTTGCAATATTTAAAAACAAGTTGTTTTTGTGGAAGAGATATAAATCAGGCGCCTCATCGCGTAACAATTAACCACGCGTCTACTGAAGGGTTAAGTGTACCTTTTTACGGCAGTGGCATACACACTAAAGGGAGATCCTATGGCACTCGAGGTGTGTGTGCGAAGATGTTCATTGACACTGTTCTTGAATAGCTGTAAGTTGTACTTAGCGGAAAACAGAAGTCCTGGGCGTGAGTTTCACATTGATGCACTGCGCCAGGCAAAGGAGTCCTTGTAAAGGGATATTCTTGGTGTTTCCAGTTGTACGGCGAACGGGTGTGCTCTTGTCTCTCTCTCGTGACTCTCTGACAGGCGTCGCCGGGGGCGGTATGAGACGGGCGAAATTCCGGAAACATATAGAGAAGCGATTACTTGCGTAATACCTTCGCAGCAGACTGACGGGTCGTAAGTGTCAAAGCAGACGTCAAGCCAAGGAAAATCTAGCTAGACTCTGTTATATCGTCCCAGGTTGCACGATGGTAATGCCATATTTTACGAGGCAACTGTAATTGTGTACTTGTGGTTAGGAAAAGTTCCAGGAGGGCGGCAAATTTGCCCCTCTCTGAGATCCGAGTTGGTTCGTCTACAAATTGAGATGCCCACAGCTGATGGCAAATGCTTCAGGTTCTCTACCTCGTCGTCTATCTTGTTGTGATGTTTGAGTCAGTCAGTGTTTTGGGCATTGTGTGGCAAATCTCCCAGAACGATTATTTCTGGATTAGGGTGGTCGACCTGTAATGAATCAAAAGTGGTAGCTCATGCCGTAAAAAAAGCTTTTTCTATTTTGGTATCATAAAGAAGTCTTTTCGATACGCAAAGTAGTGTCGAAAAGAAGGTCTTTTCGACACTACTTTTGTTGACTATTTGCTATGATATTAACAAAATTCTTCAATGTCAAGGCTCACTAGCAAATATTTCGACACCGTTTTGAATGGGATTCCTAATAACACAGACATCAAAAGTGACAAGATGGACGTCTAACTTTTGATCGCGACTTGAATAAATTAATGTTTTTCATTAAAAATCATGCAAAATAGAAAAAATAGTATAAAATACACGTTTTAAAAGACATTTAGCGCACTCGCACGTTAGGAAACTCCCCGCAAGCGGGTCGTTTCCTAATTTCGTGCTCGTGCGAAAAAAATGGTCCTTTAAAACTAGTATCTTAATATACTATTATAGGCTATATCGCTCGTATGGCCATATACCATTTCAACAAAAAGCTGGAAGTACTTTATTCGAAAATATAACAGGCCAGCAACTGGTATGTTATATTGCTATGCCGCTATATATGTTATAAACCGTGAACTTCACCTTTATATGAAAATCTTTAGGATCAAAAATAAATATATTAAATATTTTAAAGTAGTAGACTTATAGGTCAAAGAAAAAGTAATAAAGAAAATAATTGTCATCTTAAGTTTCGATTTATCGGCTTAATCCCTGTGCATTGGATACAGATCCGTGCTTATATTAAGCAATACAACGATACTATAGCATTTTGCCCCGATGCCGATGTGTCATTTTAGGTATAATTCCGCTACACTAATTTTAAACCGCGGTTTGGTGCTCCATTGAAACTATGTAAGAAATCCATACTGAGAAACATGACGAATAATTGAATTAAATCATCTTAGTCACCAGCTTACATCACCATAATGAAAGAAATTCTACCAATACTCAACAGTCAATACGTGACCGCAATTCAAAAATTGCCACTTTAATGTCATAATTATATTTTTAAAACAAATAGTCACCCTATCACAATTCCGTAGACATGTACCTCATGTCATTTGACTTGTAATGAGCTTAAATGACCCCTCTAGGCTTAATTTAAATTTTTGACTGAGCCTGTAAAAGGGTATGCAAATAAATAGTACGGTTTCTTGCCAAAATTTTAACCCATTAAGGATGTAATAAATCGTACATATAGTTGACGGATCACCGTTAATGATAACGAGTGAGTAATACCAAAATGTTTGAAAACCGGTTTACCGCTGATTGTAGGACACAATAAAAAAGGTCGCGAATGGCAAATGGGAATGTTACCATATTATTAATACATGCACAACATCGATATTAAATTTTTAATACTTTACCCGTATCAATACAACCTAGTATCAAACGATATCAAATTTCATTCTAATTATCAATGTTAATGGGTTCGCGTTCGTTTCCTTTTACTTTGTTTTACGTCTCGGTCAGTAGATTGGTGTTTTGCAAATCTAATGTTACAATTTTCTATTATTATTATAATGTGTGATCGCCAACAAAAAAGTGTAGATTTTTTTTTGCTGAATCCAAAAATATAGGAATGTTGGGTACTGCAGCTATATTATGTTGCTGTCATTAAATAATAAAAAAAAGATTGCATTCAAATATGCATTATAAACTTGAAACTGAAACCTATTAGTATTTTTTATCCCAATCCTTTTTTCGTATTTAAAATAATCACTTTAAAGTATCAATTGATATTTCAAAGCACTAAATCTATTTTATGGCATCGATATATTATAATCGATTCTTCCGATACCAAGGTATCGATACGTTATGGGTATCGTACATCGGTACTGAAAAACTCCTTTTGTGAATTAAACTTTTTTACCTCTTAATTAATTAATCTTGTTTTAACTTATAACACATTATTGAACTTCCTGCGTTATAACAATTTTATTACATAGGGCGGCCAAAAAGTTGGTCTCCTAGTTTACTTTTGAATATTAGTTTAAAATAACACTATATACTGCTGGACATTTCAAGCGAACTAAGCGGATTTTTAAATTAACTTTGTATAGTAAAATATTTTGCCGATGAAGAAAGAATCGATACCAGTAAGCAGAATTTATAAAATAACTGAATTTCTCTTCCATTTCTTTTGTTTTGAACATGTTACTGTCTACAGGATATAAAGAAAAGTATATATTTTAATCAAACTTTCTACTTATAGGGTTTCCCCTTTTTTAAATTTAATTGGCTTTATTTCAGTGCTTAGTTTATAAAGAAAAAAACGAATTTTTCAAAATATTGACATCCTTTTTCGTCCATTAAATTTCGATGCTTTTCTAAAATATTTTCTAGATTATTTTATAAAACTTATGACTCCTTTGTGTCTAAGTTTTTGGCACAAGACTGTCTTTCTATCACTGGAGTTGGTTTTTTGGTGACTCGACCATGTTCCGGCGATCCAGCAATAGGTTCCTGTTTTGTTAAGTTTCCCGACCTTATTTTCTTAATTAATGGTTTGTCATCGCTGAAATAATTTGAGACACTTGAATCATCCAAGTCTGCTGCGATTGGTTTAGGAGAGTCAGTAGCTTCATCAGCCGTTTCACTAAAACTAGATGGTTCAAAGTCAGAATCCGTGAAAATTCCGTGAGAATATTTATTCACACACTTTTTAGAATGTATTGCAGTTCCTATCGTAAAATCTTTTAGTTAGGCTTGACCAAAAGCCTTGCAATCTACTTATCAGTTAATGACTAACCACGCAGGTAGAACAATCATAATAACTCCCTTGCTTCGACATGAATTAACCACAGTGATCGATGGAATGCATGGTTATAGATAATTAATAGCAGATGATTTTCTGAGAGAGGATTTGAAAAATTTGATAGTGATTGAAATATGCAATCAAACTCTCGCTTTATTGTGCCATTCCGTCGCTATTAGGTGGGCTGCCACTTAAACGTTTTGCTCACATTCTAACGTGAGAAAAATAAAGCATGAATAAGGCATATAAGGTTTTTGTGCATTCAGGGTCTAAGCCACAATGATATTTAGCCTTTTTCGGCGCTACGGGAGGTAAAAATTTTGGTTGTTTGGTTGGTAGCGTTGAAAAGCCACTTACACCTAAATTGTTAATTCTGTCCGCTAGAAATTTATATTCAATTCTCAGTTCTTCTAGCAAATCAAAAAACCTATTCGTTTTCACCAGGGTCGGTTTTACCCATGATGAGGCCTAGGCGCTAGACAATATTGAGGCCCTTTGTTAGACACCTATTATATAATATGCATTCAACGTGGGCGGTGACAGGTGAAAGTGAAGGGGGGAAGGGGGATGGCAAGTCGACGTGAGGGAAAAGCTAGCCGCAGGCGCCGCCGAAGGTGGTAAATTTTGAGGGTGCCACGCCCAATTGTCACCCAAAAGTCGTTAAAAAAACACACCTTCCACGAGCGGGCGAAGCGGATTTTACCAAGCATTATTGACAAATTTCCCAAGGCAACTAAACATGAAAAAGTAGAACTGGGCAACAGGCAACAAAAGTAAACTGGAACTGGACCTCGCTCTTGATGATATAATATAACAATCGAATCTGCAATCGTTAAAACTCTTCTTCTTCTTCTGATTTAATACACATTAAATTTAATGATAAATTGATAAAGCCTGCCTGTAGAAACAATGGTCGCGTTTTATTACGGCGATTTTTTCTCTGCAGCAATTTTTCTTGCCATGTTGCCAGATTGAGGCTCTACACCCCTGATTTAATTTCTCAGTTTAAAATCGAATTTTTAATTTTGAAAAAAAAATTTTTTGGCTTTTTTGAGGCCTTTTTAAGTATGAGGCCCTACGAAATGTGTGTCTGGCAGCGTTAACTGGCTAATTGTCGTGCTCTACTGCATGCAGTGCAGCTATTAAGGCTTCATCCGACCACGACCTTCTTTCAGGTATATTTTTGTAATTTCTCACCAACTGAAACACGAAAGATACAATTAAATATGTTTAAAATGAACTGGGGGCAAGCTAACGAAGTAGAAAAATTATTGGGGCATGTTGAGGAATTCGTCATATTGCCCTCGTCAGCTTGCCCCATTATCATGAATTTTTCTGTCATTACAAAAAAGCACACAGAGGAAAATAAATCTCCCACTTTTAATCGCTTACCTTATGTTACTATCATTATATAAAGTGCTTAGAGTATACATTTGGACAAACGTGTCTTTTTAATATCCATCATTTTCAATGCCCCTCCCCCCCGGTTGCATCTTTGCGAAGGACTGTGAATTTTTTAACGCAATACGATACATACAATTTAAACGTATATATTTTACATCGTAAAATAAATAATTATAATATTTTTTTAATCAATAAAATCAGTAAAATTTTTGTTAAACCTTTAAAAACTATATAACTATATAATATTATTAATAAATATAACAAATATGTACTTAACACAAATTATGAAAAAACATAACTAAATATTTACCTAATAATTACTTTTTTATCAACTGTAAAAATCAAAACAGTTTTTGTCACCTATATATTCTTTGGTATAGCGAAGTGAAGCTGCGGTGCTTATTTTTATAAAATTTTACTGAGAGAATTTGAAAATGACAAGAAGTAGAAGAACTGAGGAAAATCATTACATACGAATGTTTGTCGGTAGAAATTCTACTAAAATCGGTAGATGGTTTCCGGTATCTACCAAAAAATCGGGAGGTCTAGCAGCGCTGATTTCAAGCCACCTTGTTGTAAATATTCTAAGTACACTCACATTAAAAATAATCGATCAACGCAATATTTGGACGGATTTTTATTGTGAATATTTGTTTTATTTTAATTCCGATTTGTATGTAACCTTTTTTATATTGTAGGTAAATTTATAAAAAATCTCACACATGTGTGAGAGTTTAAGAAAGTTAAAAATTTGTCTATAATATACAGGTTGACTGAAACTTTGAAACATCCTGTAGAGTGATGGAGATGTCAAACCTTTTATTTTGTCATTTAGTGACATATATTCTTTATTTTTTGTAGCAGATACGATTTTCTTAAAGAAATTTCCATTTTTTTTCCGTAAACAAAGAACTAAGATTGCCATGGAATACTTGTGTTGATGGTTATGAAGGACATCTCAGTTACGACATGTGATAGTTATCAACGTTATTTCTTATCCGTGTTTGTAACTTAAACTTAAAATGGATATGTCTGAGACGGATGCAGCTATTAGAACGGTTGCTTTGATACAGGACGGAAGATCTTAGTATTACGTGACAAGACTATTAAACGTTACAAGCTGCAAAGTACAATGAGCCTGAATCGGTTTAATGAGTTTGGAGAATACGGAATGAGTGGTCAATGTTTTGCGTGACTGAAAACTTACTTCTTTGCAAGTAAAGAAACAGAATAGTGGAGGTATATGCAGCGAGTTCAATTTTGTGACATTGGATTGTTTGCAAGAAGACCTGCAACTGCTCCAGAGTTTGCAGAGAAATCACAGAGTTCAACCTCTTAGATTTGCTAGCGAATACCAAAATTGAGGCATTCATAAATTGAGAGAAATCTTGTACACCGATGAGTCTAGATTCTGTCTAGAATCGCCAGATGGCCGTGGAAGAATCTACAGAATTGGTTAACACATCGACAAAAATCGTTTTTCGTTTGGGGCCTAGTGTCAGCTACGGAGGAGGCTCGGTTATGATGTAGGCGTGAGGTGTGTATGAAAGTATGAAGGCACGGACGATCTTGGTAATGATCAATGGCGGAGTGAAGACAGCGAACTGGCACATTGGAGATGTTCTAGAGCCACATGTTGCGAGAATTGTTAACGAGTATTTAGATGAAGTCGAAACTCCAAAAATCAATTGGCCTGATTTAAACCCAATCGCAATAGAACATGTTTGGAACGCACTGGAAAAAATACGAGCTCTTATATCTGCTCCTGTAAATTTAGATGAACTCAGTGAAGCTCTTATTGAAGAATAGCAGCAAATTGACCAGAATTACATACGTAGCCTGTCAAGGCGTATTGCAGTTGTAATTCGTGCTTGTGGGGGAAACACCCGTAACTAACGTCTATGACATTTCTAAGGTGATTTTCGTTTTAGTTCACGCCATTCTCATAATTTTAGGTTTAAGTTTGTGTTATGTTTGGAAATTAATACAAAAAAAGTTTTTTCTGTAAAAAAATCATATTTGCTACATACATTAAAGTATTGAAATGAACCAAAAACAAAAATGTTAAACATATATGTCACTTGATAATTGAATACAAAATGAAAGGTTTGACATATCCATCAGTCTGCAGAGTGTTTTAAAGTTTGAGTTAAAAAAAACAGTTCTTGTTTCAGAATATTATCAACATATTCTTAACTTTCTTAAAATTTCAGGCATGTGCGAGATCTTTAATAAATTTGCCTACGATATAAAAAAGAATGATAAAAATCGGAATTAATATAAAACAATAATTATTTGTGATAAAAATCCTGGATCGATTATCTTGCCTGTGAGTGTATATTAGGGAACGGAAGTTTTGCACCAATGGTCCATTTATATTTTAAAGTTACTCAATAACACAGATTCGCCATCTTATCCCATTCGTCATGTTGCCCCACATTCCCCTATTTAGTAAGTTTGAATTTAAAAAACATATGATTTTCTTATCCCCTATAGGCAGTAAGTAAGTTGTTCAAACTAAAAACAAACAGAATAATCAGATCTGCTCGGAATTAAGTGCTCTTTTAAATTCTGCAAATTCGCTTGGTCCGTTTGAATTGTCCAACATTTGACCCATTCATAGTCGGACTTAAAAACTAAAAACATATTGGCACTCCATTTATTTGGTTTTAGAGTTTGGTGGGTAAAATCGATAAATTAAGGCGGCATTTTTAAGGTAAACAGTTATTTGTAAAGTAACGCGCTAGTTTTAAAGCTAGTAACGCGTTAATTTTGAAGTAACGAATTACTTTTAATGCAACGAAGTTACAGTAACCCGTTATTTTTCAAAAGTATTATCTTTGAAAAATAGTATTTATAAAGTAACTCATTAGTTTTTCAAGTAACGTTGCCAGCTTTGAATATTAGGGGATGTGTTCCTATAAGGTC